>OX384029.1:35178068-35431068 GCA_947534325.1 Agonum fuliginosum | reverse complement strand
ACGTTTCACGGGTCTAGGTTTCACTGGTAAGTTTCACGGGTCAAGGTTTCACGGGTAAGTTTCACGGGTAAGTTTCACGGGTATGTTTCACGGGTGACGTTTCACGGGTCTAGGTTTCACTGGTAAGTTTCACGGGTCAATGTTTCACGGGTAAGTTTCACGGGTAAGTTTCACGGGTATGTTTCACGGGTGACGTTTCACGGGTCTAGGTTTCACTGGTAAGTTTCACGGGTCAAGGTTTTACGGGTAAGTTTCACGGGTAAGTTTCACGGGTATGTTTCACGGATGACGTTTCACGGGTCTAGGTTTCACTGGTAAGTTTCACTGGTCAAGGTTTCACGGGTAAGTTTCACGGGTAAGTTTCACGGGTATGTTTCACGGGTGACGTTTCACGGGTCTAGGTTTCACTGGTAAGTTTCACGGGTCAAGGTTTTACGGGTAAGTTTCACTGGTAAGTTTCACGGGTGACGTTTCACGGGTCTAGGTTTCACTGGTAAGTTTCACGGGTCAAGGTTTTACGGGTAAGTTTCACGGGTCTAGGTTTCACTGGTAAGTTTCACGGGTCAAGGTTTCACGGGTAAGTTTCACGGGTATGTTTCACGGGTGACGTTTCACGGGTCTAGGTTTCACTGGTAAGTTTCACGGGTCAAGGTTTCACGGGTAAGTTTCACGGGTAAGTTTCACGGGTAAGTTTTACGGGTATGTTTTACAGGTGACGTTTCACGGGTCTAGGTTTCACTGGTAAGTTTCACGGGTCAAGGTTTTACGGGTAAGTTTCACGGGTATGTTTCATGGGTGATGTTACACAAGTCTAGGTTTCACTGGTTATTTTCACGGGTCAAGGTTTCACGGGTAAGTTTCACGGGTAAGTTTCACGGGTATGTTTCACGGGTGACGTTTCACGGGTCTAGGTTTCACTGGAAAGTTTCACGGGTCAAGGTTTCACGGGTAAGTTTCACGGGTAAGTTTTACGGGTATGTTTTACAGGTGACGTTTCACGGGTCTAGGTTTCACTGGTAAGTTTCACGGGTATGTTTCACGGGTGACGTTTCACGGGTCTAGGTTTCACTGGTAAGTTTCACGGGTCAAGGTTTCACGGGTAAGTTTCACGGGTAAGTTTCACGGGTATGTTTCACGGGTATGTTTCACGGGTCAAGGTTTCACGGGTAAGTTTCACGGGTATGTTTCACGGGTGACGTTTCACGGGTCTAGGTTTCACTGGAAAGTTTCACTGGTCAAGGTTTCACGGGTAAGTTTCACGGGTAAGTTTTACGGGTATGTTTTACAGGTGACGTTTCACGGGTCTAGGTTTCACTGGTAAGTTTCACGGGTCAAGGTTTCACGGGTAAGTTTCACGGGTAAGTTTCACGGGTATGTTTTACGGGTGACGTTTCACGGGTCTAGGTTTCACTGGTAAGTTTCACGAGTCAAGGATTCACGGGTAAGTTTCACGGGTAAGTTTTACGGGTAAGTTTCACGGGTGACGTTTCACGGGTGACGTTTCACGGGTCTAGGTTTCACTGGTAAGTTTCACGGGTCAAGGTTTCACGGGTAAGTTTCACGGGTATGTTTCACGGGTAAGTTTCACGGGTATGTTTCACGGGTGACGTTTTACGGGTCTAGGTTTCACTGGTAAGTTTCACGGGTCAAGGTTTCACGGGTAAGTTTCACGGGTAAGTTTCACGGGTAAGTTTCACGGGTATGTTTCACGGGTGACGTTTTACTGGTAAGTTTCACGGGTCAAGGTTTCACGAGTAAGTTTCACGGGTAAGTTTTACGGGTAAGTTTCACGGGTGACGTTTCACGGGTGACGTTTCACGGGTCTAGGTTTCACTGGTAAGTTTCACGGGTCAAGGTTTCACGGGTAAGTTTCACGGGTAAGTTTCACGGGTAAGTTTCACGGGTATGTTTCACGGGTGACGTTTCACGGGTCTAGGTTTCACTGGAAAGTTTCACGGGTCAAGGTTTCACGGGTAAGTTTCACGGGTAAGTTTCACGGGTATGTTTCACGGGTGGTTTCACGGGTCTAGGTTTCACTGGTAAGTTTCACGGGTCAAGGTTTCACGGGTAAGTTTCACGGGTAAGTTTCACGGGTATGTTTCACGGGTGACGTTTCACGGGTCTAGGTTTCACTGGTAAGTTTCACGGGTCAAGGTTTCACGGGTAAGTTTCACTGGTAAGTTTCACGGGTATGTTTCACGGGTGACGTTTCACGGGTCTAGGTTTCACTGGTAAGTTTCACTGGTCAAGGTTTCATGGTTAAGTTTCACGGGTAAGTTTCACGGGTGACGTTTCACGGGTCTAGGTTTCACTGGTAAGTTTCACGGGTCAAGGTTTCACGGATAAGTTTCACGGGTAAGTTTCACGGGTATGTTTCACGGGTGACGTTTCACGGGTCTAGGTTTCACTGGAAAGTTTCACGGGTCAAGGTTACACGGGTAAGTTTCAAGGGTAAGTTTCACGGGTAAGTTTTACGGGTATGTTTTACAGGTGACGTTTCACGGGTCTAGGTTTCACTGGTAAGTTTCACGGGTCAAGGTTTCACGGGTAAGTTTCACAGGTAAGTTTCACGGGTAAGTTTCACGGGTAAGTTTCACGGGTATGTTTCACGGGTGACGTTTCACGGGTCTAGGTTTCACTGGTAAGTTTCACTGGTAAGTTTCACGGGTCAAGGTTTCACGGGTAAGTTTCACGGGTAAGTTTCACGGGTATGTTTCACGGGTATGTTTCACGGGTGACGTTTCACGGGTCTAGGTTTCACTGGTAAGTTTCACGGGTCAAGGTTTCACGGGTAAGTTTCACGGGTATGTTTCACGGGTGACGTTTCACGGGTCTAGGTTTCACTGGAAAGTTTCACGGGTCAAGGTTTCACGGGTAAGTTTCACGGGTAAGTTTTACGGGTATGTTTTACAGGTGACGTTTCACGGGTCTAGGTTTCACTGGTAAGTTTCACGGGTCAAGGTTTCACGGGTAAGTTTCACGGGTAAGTTTCACGGGTATGTTTTACGGGTGACGTTTCACGGGTCTAGGTTTTACTGGTAAGTTTCACGGGTCAAGATTTCACGGGTAAGTTTCACGGGTATGTTTCACGGGTGACGTTATCACGGGTCTAGGTTTCACTGGTAAGTTTCACGGGTCAAGGTTTCACGGGTAAGTTTCACTGGTAAGTTTCACGGGTATGTTTCACGGGTGACGTTTCACGGGTCTAGGTTTCACTGGTAAGTTTTACTGGTCAAGGTTTCATGGTTAAGTTTCACGGGTATGATTCACGGGTGACGTTTCACGGGTCTAGGTTTCACTGGTAAGTTTCACGGGTCAAGGTTTCACGGGTAAGTTTCACGGGTAAGTTTCACGGGTATGTTTCACGGGTGACGTTTCACGGGTCTAGGTTTCACTGGTAAGTTTCACGGGTCAAGGTTTTACGGGTAAGTTTCACGGGTAAGTTTCACGGGTGACGTTTCACGGGTATAGGTTTCACTGGTAAGTTTCATGGGTCAAGGTTTTACGGGTAAGTTTCACGGGTCTAGGTTTCACTGGTAAGTTTCACGGGTCAAGGTTTCACGGGTAAGTTTCACGGGTAAGTTTCACGGGTTTGTTTCACGGGTGACGTTTCACGGGTCTAGGTTTCACTGGAAAGTTTCACGGGTCAAGGTTTCACGGGTAAGTTTCACGCGTAAGTTTCACGGGTATGTTTCACGGGTGACGTTTCACGGGTCTAGGTTTCACTGGTAAGTTTCACGGGTCAAGGTTTCACGGGTAAGTTTCACGGGTAAGTTTCACGGGTATGTTTCACGGGTGACGTTTTACGGGTCTAGGTTTCACTGGGAAGTTTCACGAGTCAAGGTTTCACGGGTAAGTTTCACGGGTAAGTTTCACGGGTAAGTTTCACGGGTATGTTTCACGGGTGACGTTTCACGGGTCTAGGTTTCACTGGTAAGTTTCACGGGTCAAGGTTTCACGGGTAAGTTTCACGGGTAAGTTTCACGGGTATGTTTCACGGGTGACGTTTCACGGGTCTAGGTTTCACTGGTAAGTTTCACGGGTCAAGGTTTCACGGGTAAGTTTCACGGGTAAGTTTCACGGGTATGTTTCACGGGTGACGTTTCACGGGTCTAGGTTTCACTGGTAAGTTTCACGGGTCAAGGTTTCACGGGTAAGTTTCACGGGTAAGTTTCACGGGTATGTTTCACGGGTGACGTTTCACGGGTCTAGGTTTCACTGGTAAGTTTCACGGGTCAATGTTTCACGGGTAAGTTTCACGGGTAAGTTTCACGGGTCTAGGTTTCACTGGTAAGTTTCACGGGTCAAGGTTTTACGGGTAAGTTTCACGGGTAAGTTTCACGGGTATGTTTCACGGGTGACGTTTCACGGGTCTAGGTTTCACTGGTAAGTTTCACTGGTCAAGGTTTCACGGGTAAGTTTCACGGGTAAGTTTCACGGGTATGTTTCACGGGTGACGTTTCACGGGTCTAGGTTTCACTGGTAAGTTTCACGGGTCAAGGTTTTACGGGTAAGTTTCACTGGTAAGTTTCACGGGTGACGTTTCACGGGTCTAGGTTTCACTGGTAAGTTTCACGGGTCAAGGTTTTACGGGTAAGTTTCACGTCTAGGTTTCACTGGTAAGTTTCACGGGTCAAGGTTTCACGGGTAAGTTTCACGGGTATGTTTCACGGGTGACGTTTCACGGGTCTAGGTTTCACTGGTAAGTTTCACGGGTCAAGGTTTCACGGGTAAGTTTCACGGGTAAGTTTCACGGGTAAGTTTTACGGGTATGTTTTACAGGTGACGTTTCACGGGTCTAGGTTTCACTGGTAAGTTTCACGGGTCAAGGTTTTACGGGTAAGTTTCACGGGTATGTTTCATGGGTGATGTTACACAAGTCTAGGTTTCACTGGTTATTTTCACGGGTCAAGGTTTCACGGGTAAGTTTCACGGGTAAGTTTCACGGGTATGTTTCACGGGTGACGTTTCACGGGTCTAGGTTTCACTGGAAAGTTTCACGGGTCAAGGTTTCACGGGTAAGTTTCACGGGTAAGTTTTACGGGTATGTTTTACAGGTGACGTTTCACGGGTCTAGGTTTCACTGGTAAGTTTCACGGGTATGTTTCACGGGTGACGTTTCACGGGTCTAGGTTTCACTGGTAAGTTTCACGGGTCAAGGTTTCACGGGTAAGTTTCACGGGTAAGTTTCACAGGTATGTTTCACGGGTATGTTTCACGGGTCAAGGTTTTACGGGTAAGTTTCACGGGTATGTTTCACGGGTGACGTTTCACGGGTCTAGGTTTCACTGGAAAGTTTTACTGGTCAAGGTTTCACGGGTAAGTTTCACGGGTAAGTTTTACGGGTATGTTTTACAGGTGACGTTTCACGGGTCTAGGTTTCACTGGTAAGTTTCACGGGTCAAGGTTTCACGGGTAAGTTTCACGGGTAAGTTTCACGGGTATGTTTTACGGGTGACGTTTCACGGGTCTAGGTTTCACTGGTAAGTTTCACGAGTCAAGGATTCACGGGTAAGTTTCACGGGTAAGTTTTACGGGTAAGTTTCACGGGTGACGTTTCACGGGTGACGTTTCACGGGTCTAGGTTTCACTGGTAAGTTTCACGGGTCAAGGTTTCACGGGTAAGTTTCACGGGTATGTTTCACGGGTAAGTTTCACGGGTATGTTTCACGGGTGACGTTTTACGGGTCTAGGTTTCACTGGTAAGTTTCACGGGTCAAGGTTTCACGGGTAAGTTTCACGGGTAAGTTTCACGGGTATGTTTCACGGGTATGTTTCACGGGTGACGTTTCCCGGGTCTAGGTTTCACTGGTAAGTTTCACGGGTCAAGGTTTCACGGGTAAGTTTCACGGGTAAGTTTCACGGGTATGTTTCACGGGTGACGTTTCACGGGTCTAGGTTTCACTGGAAAGTTTCACGGGTCAAGGTTTCACGGGTAAGTTTCACGGGTAAGTTTTACGGGTATGTTTTACAGGTGACGTTTCACGGGTCTAGGTTTCACTGGTAAGTTTCACGGGTATGTTTCACGGGTGACGTTTCCCGGGTCTAGGTTTCACTGGTAAGTTTCACGGGTCAAGGTTTCACGGGTAAGTTTCACGGGTAAGTTTCACGGGTATGTTTCACGGGTGACGTTTCACGGGTCTAGGTTTCACTGGAAAGTTTCACGGGTCAAGGTTTCACGGGTAAGTTTCACGGGTAAGTTTTACGGGTATGTTTTACAGGTGACGTTTCACGGGTCTAGGTTTCACTGGTAAGTTTCACGGGTATGTTTCACGGGTGACGTTTCACGGGTCTAGGTTTCACTGGTAAGTTTCACGGGTCAAGGTTTCACGGGTAAGTTTCACGGGTAAGTTTCACGGGTATGTTTTACGGGTGACGTTTCACGGGTCTAGGTTTCACTGGTAAGTTTCACGGGTCAAGGTTTCACGGGTAAGTTTCACGGGTATGTTTCACGGGTGACGTTTCACGGGTCTAGGTTTCACTGGTAAGTTTCACGGGTCAAGGTTTCACGGGTAAGTTTCACTGGTAAGTTTCACGGGTATGTTTCACGGGTGACGTTTCACGGGTCTAGGTTTCACTGGTAAGTTTCACTGGTCAAGGTTTCATGGTTAAGTTTCACGGGTAAGTTTCACGGGTATGATTCACGGGTGACGTTTCACGGGTCTAGGTTTCACTGGTAAGTTTCACGGGTCAAGGTTTCACGGGTAAGTTTCACGGGTAAGTTTCACGGGTATGTTTCACGGGTGACGTTTCACGGGTCTAGGTTTCACTGGTAAGTTTCACGGGTCAAGGTTTTACGGGTAAGTTTCACGGGTAAGTTTCACGGGTGACGTTTCACGGGTATAGGTTTCACTGGTAAGTTTCACGGGTCAAGGTTTTACGGGTAAGTTTCACGGGTCTAGGTTTCACTGGTAAGTTTCACGGGTCAAGGTTTCACGGGTAAGTTTCACGGGTAAGTTTCACGGGTTTGTTTCACGGGTGACGTTTCACGGGTCTAGGTTTCACTATAAAGTTTCACGGGTCAAGGTTTCACGGGTAAGTTTCACGGGGAAGTTTCACGGGTATGTTTCACGGGTGACGTTTCACGTGTCTAGGTTTCACTGGTAAGTTTCACGGGTCAAGGTTTCACGGGTAAGTTTCACGGGTAAGTTTCACGGGTATGTTTCACGGGTGACGTTTTACGGGTCTAGGTTTCACTTGTAAGTTTCACGAGTCAAGGTTTCACGGGTAAGTTTCACGGGTAAGTTTCACGGGTAAGTTTCACGGGTATGTTTCACGGGTGACGTTTCACGGGTCTAGGTTTCACTGGTAAGTTTCACGGGTCAAGGTTTCACGGGTAAGTTTCACGGGTAAGTTTCACGGGTATGTTTCACGGGTGACGTTTCACGGGTCTAGGTTTCACTGGTAAGTTTCACGGGTCAAGGTTTCACGGGTAAGTTTCACGGGTATGTTTCACGGGTGACGTTTCACGGGTCTAGGTTTCACTGGTAAGTTTCACGGGTCAAGGTTTCACGGGTAAGTTTCACGGGTATGTTTCACGGGTGACGTTTCACGGGTCTAGGTTTCACTGGTAAGTTTCACGGGTCAATGTTTCACGGGTAAGTTTCACGGGTAAGTTTCACGGGTATGTTTCACGGGTGACGTTTCACGGGTCTAGGTTTCACTGGTAAGTTTCTCGGGTCAAGGTTTTACGGGTAAGTTTCACGGGTAAGTTTCACGGGTATGTTTCACGGGTGACGTTTCACGGGTCTAGGTTTCACTGGTAAGTTTCACGGGTCAAGGTTTCACGGGTAAGTTTCACGGGTAAGTTTCACGGGTATGTTTCACGGGTGACGTTTCACGGGTCTAGGTTTCACTGGTAAGTTTCACGGGTCAAGGTTTTACGGGTAAGTTTCACGGGTAAGTTTCACGGGTGACGTTTCACGGGTCTAGGTTTCACTGGTAAGTTTCACGGGTCAAGGTTTTACGGGTAAGTTTCACGGGTCTAGGTTTCACTGGTAAGTTTCACGGGTCAAGGTTTCACGGGTAAGTTTCATGGGTATGTTTCACGGGTGACGTTTCACGGGTCTAGGTTTCACTGGTAAGTTTCACGGGTCAAGGTTTCACGGGTAAGTTTCACGGGTAAGTTTCACGGGTAAGTTTTACGGGTATGTTTTACAGGTGACGTTTTACGGGTCTAGGTTTCACTGGTAAGTTTCACGGGTCAAGGTTTTACGGGTAAGTTTCACGGGTATGTTTCATGGGTGATGTTACACAAGTCTAGGTTTCACTGGTTATTTTCACGGGTCAAGGTTTCACGGGTAAGTTTCACGGGTAAGTTTCACGGGTATGTTTCACGGGTGACGTTTCACGGGTCTAGGTTTCACTGGAAAGTTTCACGGGTCAAGGTTTCACGGGTAAGTTTCACGGGTAAGTTTCACGGGTATGTTTCACGGGTATGTTTCACGGGTCAAGGTTTCACGGGTAAGTTTCACGGGTATGTTTCACGGGTGACGTTTCACGGGTCTAGGTTTCACTGGAAAGTTTCACTGGTCAAGGTTTCACGGGTAAGTTTCACGGGTAAGTTTTACGGGTATGTTTTACAGGTGACGTTTCACGGGTCTAGGTTTCACTGGTAAGTTTCACGGGTATGTTTCACGGGTGACGTTTCACGGGTCTAGGTTTCACTGGTAAGTTTCACGGGTCAAGGTTTCACGGGTAAGTTTCACGGGTAAGTTTCACGGGTATGTTTCACGGGTATGTTTCACGGGTCAAGGTTTCACGGGTAAGTTTCACGGGTATGTTTCACGGGTGACGTTTCACGGGTCTAGGTTTCACTGGAAAGTTTCACTGGTCAAGGTTTCACGGGTAAGTTTCACGGGTAAGTTTTACGGGTATGTTTTACAGGTGACGTTTCACGGGTCTAGGTTTCACTGGTAAGTTTCACGGGTCAAGGTTTCACGGGTAAGTTTCACGGGTAAGTTTCACGGGTATGTTTTACGGGTGACGTTTCACGGGTCTAGGTTTCACTGGTAAGTTTCACGAGTCAAGGATTCACGGGTAAGTTTCACGGGTAAGTTTTACGGGTAAGTTTCACGGGTGACGTTTCACGGGTGACGTTTCACGGGTCTAGGTTTCACTGGTAAGTTTCACGGGTCAAGGTTTCACGGGTAAGTTTCACGGGTATGTTTCACGGGTAAGTTTCACGGGTATGTTTCACGGGTGACGTTTCACGGGTCTAGGTTTCACTGGTAAGTTTCACGGGTCAAGGTTTCACGGGTAAGTTTCACGGGTAAGTTTCACGGGTATGTTTCACGGGTATGTTTCACGGGTGACGTTTCACGGGTCTAGGTTTCACTGGTAAGTTTCACGGGTCAAGGTTTCACGGGTAAGTTTCACGGGTAAGTTTCACGGGTATGTTTCACGGGTGACGTTTCACGGGTCTAGGTTTCACTGGAAAGTTTCACGGGTCAAGGTTTCACGGGTAAGTTTCACGGGTAAGTTTTACGGGTATGTTTTACAGGTGACGTTTCACGGGTCTAGGTTTCACTGGTAAGTTTCACGGGTATGTTTCACGGGTGACGTTTCACGGGTCTAGGTTTCACTGGTAAGTTTCACGGGTCAAGGTTTCACGGGTAAGTTTCACGGGTAAGTTTCACGGGTATGTTTCACGGGTATGTTTCACGGGTCAAGGTTTCACGGGTAAGTTTCACGGGTATGTTTCACGGGTGACGTTTCACGGGTCTAGGTTTCACTGGAAAGTTTCACGGGTCAAGGTTTCACGGGTAAGTTTCACGGGTAAGTTTTACGGGTATGTTTTACAGGTGACGTTTCACGGGTCTAGGTTTCACTGGTAAGTTTCACGGGTCAAGGTTTCACGGGTAAGTTTCACGGGTAAGTTTCACGGGTATGTTTTACGGGTGACGTTTCACGGGTCTAGGTTTCACTGGTAATTTTCACGGGTCAAGGTTTCACGGGTCAAGGTTTCATGGGTAAGTTTCACGGGTAAGTTTCACGGGTAAGTTTCACGGGTATGTTTCACGGGTGACGTTTCACGGGTCTAGGTTTCACTGGTAAGTTTCACGGGTCAAGGTTTCACGGGTAAGTTTCACGGGTAAGTTTCACGGGTATGTTTCACGGGTGACGTTTCACGGGTCTAGGTTTCACTGGTAAGTTTCACAAGTCAAGGTTTTACGGGTAAGTTTCACGGGTAAGTTTCACGGGTGACGTTTCACGGGTCTAGGTTTCACTGGTAAGTTTCACGGGTCAAGGTTTTACGGGTAAGTTTCACGGGTCTAGGTTTCACTGGTAAGTTTCACGGGTCAAGGTTTCACGGATAAGTTTCACGGGTAAGTTTCACGGGTTTGTTTCACGGGTGACGTTTCACGGGTCTAGGTTTCACTGGAAAGTTTCACGGGTCAAGGTTTCACGGGTAAGTTTCACGGGTAAGTTTCACGGGTATGTTTCACTTGTGACGTTTCACGGGTCTAGGTTTCACTGGTAAGTTTCACGGGTCAAGGTTTCACGGGTAAGTTTCACGGGTAAGTTTCACGGGTAAGTTTCACGGGTATGTTTCACGGGTGACGTTTTACGGGTCTAGGTTTCACTGGTAAGTTTCACGGGTCAAGGTTTCACGGGTAAGTTTCACGGGTAAGTTTCACCGGTATGTTTCACGGGTGACGTTTCACGGGTCTAGGTTTCACTGGTAAGTTTCACGGGTCAAGGTTTCACGGGTAAGTTTCACGGGTAAGTTTCACGGGTAAGTTTCACGGGTATGTTTCACGGGTATGTTTCACGGGTGACGTTTCACGGGTCTAGGTTTCACTGGTAAGTTTCACGGGTCAAGGTTTCACGGGTAAGTTTCACGGGTATGTTTCACGGGTGACGTTTCACGGGTCTAGGTTTCACTGGAAAGTTTCACGGGTAAGTTTCACGGGTAAGTTTTACGGGTATGTTTTACAGGTGACGTTTCACGGGTCTAGGTTTCACTGGTAAGTTTTGCGGGTCAAGGTTTCACGGGTAAGTTTCACGGGTAAGTTTCACGGGTATGTTTCACGGGTGACGTTTCACGGGTCTAGGTTTCACTGGAAAGTTTCACGGGTCAAGGTTTCACGGGTAAGTTTCACGGGTAAGTTTTACGGGTATGTTTCACAGGTGACGTTTCACGGGTCTAGGTTTCACTGGTAAGTTTCACTGGTCAAGGTTTCACGGGTAAGTTTCACGGGTAAGTTTCACGGGTATGTTTCATGGGTGATGTTTCACGGGTCTAGGTTTCACTGGTAAATTTCACGGGTCAAGGTTTCACGGGTAAGTTTCACGGGTAAGTTTTACGAGTATGTTTTACAGGTGACGTTTCACGGGTCTAGGTTTCACTGGTAAGTTTCACGGGTCAAGGTTTCACGGGTAAGTTTCACGGGTAAGTTTCACGGGTATGTTTCACGGGTGACGTTTCACGGGTCTAGGTTTCACTGGTAAGTTTCACGGGTCAAGGTTTCACGGGTAAGTTTCACGGGTAAGTTTCACGGGTATGTTTCACGGGTGACGTTTCACGGGTCTAGGTTTCACTGGTAAGTTTCACGGGTCAAGGTTTCACGGGTAAGTTTCACGGGTAAGTTTCACGGGTATGTTTCACGGGTGACGTTTCACGGGTCTAGGTTTCACTGGTAAGTTTCACGGGTCAAGGTTTCACGGGTAAGTTTCACGGGTAAGTTTCACGGGTGACGTTTCACGGGTCTATTTTTCACTGGTAAGTTTCACGGGTCAAGGTTTCACGGGTAAGTTTCACGTGTAAGTTTCACGGGTGACGTTTCACGGGTCTAGGTTTCACTGGTAAGTTTCACGGGTCAAGGTTTCACGGGTAAGTTTCACGGGTAAGTTTCACGGGTAAGTTTCACGGGTAAGTTTCACGGGTGACGTTTCACGAGTCTAGGTTTCACTAGTAAGTTTCACGGGTCAAGGTTTCACGGGTAAGTTTCACGGGTAAGTTTCACGGGTAAGTTTCACGGGTAAGTTTCACGGGTAAGTTTCACGGGTAAGTTTCATGGGTGACGTTTCACGGGTCTAGGTTTCACTGGTAAGTTTCACGGGTCAAGGTTTCACGGGTAAGTTTCACGGGTAAGTTTCCCGGGTGACGTTTCACGGGTCTAGGTTTCACTGGTAAGTTTCACGGGTCAAGGTTTCACGGGTAAGTTTCACGGGTAAGTTTCACGGGTATGTTTCAAGGGTGACGTTTCACGGGTCTAGGTTTCACTGGTAAGTTTTACGGGTCAAGGTTTCACGGGTAAGTTTCACGGGTAAGTTTCACGGGTATGTTTCACGGGTGATGTTTCACGGGTCTTGGTTTCACTGGTAAGTTTCACGGGTCAAGGTTTCACGGGTAAGTTTCACGGGTATGTTTCACGGGTGACGTTTCACGGGTCTAGGTTTCACTGGTAAGTTTCACGGGTTAAGGTTTCACGGGTAAGTTTCACGGGTAAGTTTCACGGGTAAGTTTCACGGGTATGTTTCACGGGTGACGTTTCACGGGTCTAGGTTTCACTGGTAAGTTTCACGGGTCAAGGTTTTACGGGTAAGTTTCACGGGTCTAGGTTTCACTGGTAAGTTTCACGGGTCAAGGTTTCACGGGTAAGTTTCACGGGTTTGTTTCACGGGTGACGTTTCACGGGTCTAGGTTTCACTGGAAAGTTTCACGGGTCAAGGTTTCACGGGTAAGTTTCACGGGTAAGTTTCACGGGTATGTTTCACGGGTGACGTTTCACTGGTAAGTTTCACGGGTCAAGGTTTCACGAGTAAGTTTCACGGGTAAGTTTTACGGGTAAGTTTCACGGGTGACGTTTCACGGGTGACGTTTCACGGGTCTAGGTTTCACTGGTAAGTTTCACGGGTCAAGGTTTCACGGGTAAGTTTCACGGGTAAGTTTCACGGGTATGTTTCACGGGTGACGTTTCACGGGTCTAGGTTTCACTGGAAAGTTTCACGGGTCAAGGTTTCACGGGTAAGTTTCAAGGGTAAGTTTCACGGGTAAGTTTAACGGGTATGTTTTACAGGTGACGTTTCACGGGTCTAGGTTTCACTGGTAAGTTTCACGGGTCAAGGTTTCACGGGTAAGTTTCACGGGTAAGTTTCACGGGTATGTTTCACGGGTGACGTTTCACGGGTCTAGGTTTCACTGGTAAGTTTCACGGGTCAAGGTTTCACGGGTAAGTTTCACTGGTAAGTTTCACGGGTATGTTTCACGGGTGACGTTTCACGGGTCTAGGTTTCACTGGTAAGTTTCACTGGTCAAGGTTTCATGGTTAAGTTTCACGGGTAAGTTTCACGGGTGACGTTTCACGGGTCTAGGTTTCACTGGTAAGTTTCACGGGTCAAGGTTTCACGGGTAAGTTTCACGGGTAAGTTTCACGGGTATGTTTCACGGGTGACGTTTCACGGGTCTAGGTTTCACTGGAAAGTTTCACGGGTCAAGGTTACACGGGTAAGTTTCAAGGGTAAGTTTCACGGGTAAGTTTTACGGGTATGTTTTACAGGTGACGTTTCACGGGTCTAGGTTTCACTGGTAAGTTTCACGGGTCAAGGTTTCACGGGTAAGTTTCACAGGTAAGTTTCACGGGTAAGTTTCACGGGTAAGTTTCACGGGTATGTTTTACGGGTGACGTTTCACGGGTCTAGGTTTCACTGGTAAGTTTCACTGGTAAGTTTCACGGGTCAAGGTTTCACGGGTAAGTTTCACGGGTATGTTTCACGGGTATGTTTCACGGGTGACGTTTCACGGGTCTAGGTTTCACTGGTAAGTTTCACGGGTCAAGGTTTCACGGGTAAGTTTCACGGGTATGTTTCACGGGTGACGTTTCACGGGTCTAGGTTTCACTGGAAAGTTTCACGGGTCAAGGTTTCACGGGTAAGTTTCACGGGTAAGTTTTACGGGTATGTTTTACAGGTGACGTTTCACGGGTCTAGGTTTCACTGGTAAGTTTCACGGGTCAAGGTTTCACGGGTAAGTTTCACGGTTAAGTTTCACGGGTATGTTTTACGGGTGACGTTTCACGGGTCTAGGTTTCACTGGTAAGTTTCACGGGTCAAGATTTCACGGGTAAGTTTCACGGGTATGTTTCACGGGTGACGTTTCACGGGTCTAGGTTTCACTGGTAAGTTTCACGGGTCAAGGTTTCACGGGTAAGTTTCACTGGTAAGTTTCACGGGTATGTTTCACGGGTGACGTTTCACGGGTCTAGGTTTCACTGGTAAGTTTCACTGGTCAAGGTTTCATGGTTAAGTTTCACGGGTATGATTCACGGGTGACGTTTCACGGGTCTAGGTTTCACTGGTAAGTTTCACGGGTCAAGGTTTCACGGGTAAGTTTCACGGGTAAGTTTCACGGGTATGTTTCACGGGTGACGTTTCACGGGTCTAGGTTTCACTGGTAAGTTTCACGGGTCAAGGTTTTACGGGTAAGTTTCACGGGTAAGTTTAACGGGTGACGTTTCACGGGTATAGGTTTCACTGGTAAGTTTCATGGGTCAAGGTTTTACGGGTAAGTTTCACGGGTCTAGGTTTCACTGGTAAGTTTCACGGGTCAAGGTTTCACGGGTAAGTTTCACGGGTAAGTTTCACGGGTTTGTTTCACGGGTGACGTTTCACGGGTCTAGGTTTCACTGGAAAGTTTCACGGGTCAAGGTTACACGGGTAAGTTTCACGCGTAAGTTTCACGGGTATGTTTCACGGGTGACGTTTCACGGGTCTAGGTTTCACTGGTAAGTTTCACGGGTCAAGGTTTCACGGGTAAGTTTCACGGGTAAGTTTCACGGGTATGTTTCACGGGTGACGTTTTACGGGTCTAGGTTTCACTGGTAAGTTTCACGAGTCAAGGTTTCACGGGTAAGTTTCACGGGTAAGTTTCACGGGTATGTTTCACGGGTGACGTTTCACGGGTCTAGGTTTCACTGGTAAGTTTCACGGGTCAAGGTTTCACGGGTAAGTTTCACGGGTAAGTTTCACGGGTATGTTTCACGGGTGACGTTTCACGGGTCTAGGTTTCACTGGTAAGTTTCACGGGTCAAGGTTTCACGGGTAAGTTTCACGGGTAAGTTTCACGGGTATGTTTCACGGGTGACGTTTCACGGGTCTAGGTTTCACTGGTAAGTTTCACGGGTCAAGGTTTCACGGGTAAGTTTCACGGGTAAGTTTCACGGGTATATTTCACGGGTGACGTTTCACGGGTCTAGGTTTCACTGGTAAGTTTTACGGGTCAATGTTTCACGGGTAAGTTTCACGGGTAAGTTTCACGGGTATGTTTCACGGGTGACGTTTCACGGGTCTAGGTTTCACTGGTAAGTTTCACGGGTCAAGGTTTTACGGGTAAGTTTTACGGGTAAGTTTCACGGGTATGTTTCACGGGTGACGTTTCACGGGTCTAGGTTTCACTGGTAAGTTTCACTGGTCAAGGTTTCACGGGTAAGTTTCACGGGTAAGTTTCACGGGTATGTTTTACGGGTGACGTTTCACGGGTCTAGGTTTCACTGGTAAGTTTCACGGGTCAAGGTTTTACGGGTAAGTTTCACTGGTAAGTTTCACGGGTGACGTTTCACGGGTCTAGGTTTCACTGGTAAGTTTCACGGGTTAAGGTTTTACGGGTAAGTTTCACGGGTCTAGGTTTCACTGGTAAGTTTCACGGGTCAAGGTTTCACGGGTAAGTTTCATGGGTATGTTTCACGGGTGACGTTTCACGGGTCTAGGTTTCACATTAAGTTTCACGGGTCAAGGTTTCACGGGTAAGTTTCACGAGTAAGTTTCACGGGTAAGTTTTACGGGTATGTTTTACAGGTGACGTTTCACGGGTCTAGGTTTCACTGGTAAGTTTCACGGGTCAAGGTTTCACGGGTAAGTTTCACGGGTAAGTTTTACGGGTATGTTTTACAGGTGACGTTTCACGGGTCTAGGTTTCACTGGTAAGTTTCACGGGTATGTTTCACGGGTGACGTTTCAAGGGTATAGGTTTCACTGGTAAGTTTCACGGGTCAAGGTTTCACGGGTAAGTTTCACGGGTAAGTTTCACGGGTATGTTTCACGGGTATGTTTCACGGGTCAAGGTTTCACGGGTAAGTTTCACGGGTATGTTTCACGGGTGACGTTTCACGGGTCTAGGTTTCACTGGAAAGTTTCACTGGTCAAGGTTTCACGGGTAAGTTTCACGGGTAAGTTTTACGGGTATGTTTTACAGGTGACGTTTCACGGGTCTAGGTTTCACTGGTAAGTTTCACGGGTCAAGGTTTCACGGGTAAGTTTCACGGGTAAGTTTCACGGGTATGTTTTACGGGTGACGTTTCACGGGTCTAGGTTTCACTGGTAAGTTTCACGAGTCAAGGATTCACGGGTAAGTTTCACGGGTAAGTTTTACGGGTAAGTTTCACGGGTGACGTTTCACGGGTGACGTTTCACGGGTCTAGGTTTCACTGGTAAGTTTCACGGGTCAAGGTTTCACGGGTAAGTTTCACGGGTATGTTTCACGGGTAAGTTTCACGGGTATGTTTCACGGGTGACGTTTTACGGGTCTAGGTTTCACTGGTAAGTTTCACGGGTCAAGGTTTCACGGGTAAGTTTCACGGGTAAGTTTCACGGGTATGTTTCACGGGTATGTTTCACGGGTGACGTTTCACGGGTCTAGGTTTCACTGGTAAGTTTCACGGGTCAAGGTTTCACGGGTAAGTTTCACGGGTAAGTTTCATGGGTATGTTTCACGGGTGACGTTTCACGGGTCTAGGTTTCACTGGAAAGTTTCACGGGTCAAGGTTTCACGGGTAAGTTTCACGGGTAAGTTTTACGGGTATGTTTTACAGGTGACGTTTCACGGGTCTAGGTTTCACTGGTAAGTTTCACGGGTATGTTTCACGGGTGACGTTTCACGGGTCTAGGTTTCACTGGTAAGTTTCACGGGTCAAGGTTTCACGGGTAAGTTTCACGGGTAAGTTTCACGGGTATGTTTCACGGGTATGTTTCACGGGTCAAGGTTTCACGGGTAAGTTTCACGGGTATGTTTCACGGGTGACGTTTCACGGGTCTAGGTTTCACTGGAAAGTTTCACGGGTCAAGGTTTCACGGGTAAGTTTCACGGGTAAGTTTTACGGGTATGTTTTACAGGTGACGTTTCACGGGTCTAGGTTTCACTGGTAAGTTTCACGGGTCAAGGTTTCACGGGTAAGTTTCACGGGTAAGTTTCACGGGTATGTTTTACGGGTGACGTTTCACGGGTCTAGGTTTCACTGGTAAGTTTCACGGGTCAAGGTTTCACGGGTAAGTTTCACGGGTATGTTTCACGGGTGACGTTTCACGGGTATAGGTTTCACTGGTAAGTTTCACGGGTCAAGGTTTCACGGGTAAGTTTCACTGGTAAGTTTCACGGGTATGTTTCACGGGTGACGTTTCACGGGTCTAGGTTTCACTGGTAAGTTTCACTGATCAAGGTTTCATGGTTAAGTTTCACGGGTAAGTTTCACGGGTATGATTCACGGGTAACGTTTCACGGGTCTAGGTTTCACTGGTAAGTTTCACGGGTCAAGGTTTCACGGGTAAGTTTCACGGGTAAGTTTCACGGGTATGTTTCACGGGTGACGTTTCACGGGTCTAGGTTTCACTGGTAAGTTTCACGGGTCAAGGTTTTACGGGTAAGTTTCACGGGTAAGTTTCACGGGTGACGTTTCACGGGTATAGGTTTCACTGGTAAGTTTCACGGGTCAAGGTTTTACGGGTAAGTTTCACGGGTCTAGGTTTCACTGGTAAGTTTCACGGGTCAAGGTTTCACGGGTAAGTTTCACGGGTAAGTTTCACGGGTTTGTTTCACGGGTGACGTTTTACGGGTCTAGGTTTCACTGGAAAGTTTCACGGGTCAAGGTTTCACGGGTAAGTTTCACGGGTAAGTTTCACGGGTATGTTTCACGGGTGACGTTTCACGGGTCTAGGTTTCACTGGTAAGTTTCACGGGTCAAGGTTTCACGGGTAAGTTTAACGGGTAAGTTTCACGGGTATGTTTCACGGGTGACGTTTTACGGGTCTAGGTTTCACTGGTAAGTTTCACGAGTCAAGGTTTCACGGGTAAGTTTCACGGGTAAGTTTCACGGGTAAGTTTCACGGGTATGTTTCACGGGTGACGTTTCACGGGTCTAGGTTTCACTGGTAAGTTTCACGGGTCAAGGTTTCACGGGTAAGTTTCACGGGTTAGTTTCACGGGTATGTTTCACGGGTATGTTTCACGGGTGACGTTTCACGGGTCTAGGTTTCACTGGTAAGTTTCACGGGTCAAGGTTTCACGGGTAAGTTTCACGGGTAAGTTTCACGGGTATGTTTCACGGGTGACGTTTCACGGGTCTAGGTTTCACTGGTAAGTTTCACGGGTCAAGGTTTCACGGGTAAGTTTCACGGGTAAGTTTCACGGGTATGTTTCACGGGTGACGTTTCACGGGTCTAGGTTTCACTGGTAAGTTTCACGGGTCAATGTTTCACGGGTAAGTTTCACGGGTAAGTTTCACGGGTATGTTTCACGGGTGACGTTTCACGGGTCTAGGTTTCACTGGTAAGTTTCACGGGTCAAGGTTTTACGGGTAAGTTTCACGGGTAAGTTTCACGGGTATGTTTCACGGGTGACGTTTCACGGGTCTAGGTTTCACTGGTAAGTTTCACGGGTCAAGGTTTCACGGGTAAGTTTCACGGGTAAGTTTCACGGGTATGTTTCACGGGTGACGTTTCACGGGTCTAGGTTTCACTGGTAAGTTTCACGGGTCAAGGTTTTACGGGTAAGTTTCACGGGTAAGTTTCACGGGTGACGTTTCACGGGTCTAGGTTTCACTGGTAAGTTTCACGGGTCAAGGTTTTACGGGTAAGTTTCACGGGTCTAGGTTTCACTGGTAAGTTTCACGGGTCAAGGTTTCACGGGTAAGTTTCACGGGTATGTTTCACGGGTGACGTTTCACGGGTCTAGGTTTCACTGGTAAGTTTCACGGGTCAAGGTTTCACGGGTAAGTTTCACGGGTAAGTTTCACGGGTAAGTTTTACGGGTATGTTTTACAGGTGACGTTTCACGGATCTAGGTTTCACTGGTAAGTTTCACGGGTCAAGGTTTTACGGGTAAGTTTCACGGGTATGTTTCATGGGTGATGTTACACAAGTCTAGGTTTCACTGGTTATTTTCACGGGTCAAGGTTTCACGGGTAAGTTTCACGGGTAAGTTTCACGGGTATGTTTCACGGGTGACGTTTCACGGGTCTAGGTTTCACTGGAAAGTTTCACGGGTCAAGGTTTCACGGGTAAGTTTCACGGGTAAGTTTTACGGGTATGTTTTACAGGTGACGTTTCACGGGTCTAGGTTTCACTGGTAAGTTTCACGGGTATGTTTCACGGGTGACGTTTCACGGGTCTAGGTTTCACTGGTAAGTTTCACAAGTCAAGGTTTCACGGGTAAGTTTCACGGGTAAGTTTCACGGGTAAGTTTCACGGGTATGTTTCACGGGTATGTTTCACGGGTCAAGGTTTCACGGGTAAGTTTCACGGGTATGTTTCACGGGTGACGTTTCACGGGTCTAGGTTTCACTGGAAAGTTTCACTGGTCAAGGTTTCACGGGTAAGTTTCACGGGTAAGTTTTACGGGTATGTTTTACAGGTGACGTTTCACGGGTCTAGGTTTCACTGGTAAGTTTCACGGGTCAAGGTTTCACGGGTAAGTTTCACGGGTAAGTTTCACGGGTATGTTTTACGGGTGACGTTTCACGGGTCTAGGTTTCACTGGTAAGTTTCACGAGTCAAGGATTCACGGGTAAGTTTCACGGGTAAGTTTTACGGGTAAGTTTCACGGGTGACGTTTCACGGGTGACGTTTCACGGGTCTAGGTTTCACTGGTAAGTTTCACGGGTCAAGGTTTCACGGGTAAGTTTCACGGGTATGTTTCACGGGTAAGTTTCACGGGTATGTTTCACGGGTGACGTTTCACGGGTCTAGGTTTCACTGGAAAGTTTCACGGGTCAAGGTTTCACGGGTAAGTTTCACGGGTAAGTTTCACGGGTATGTTTCACGGGTGACGTTTCACTGGTAAGTTTCACGGGTCAAGGTTTCACGAGTAAGTTTCACGGGTAAGTTTTACGGGTAAGTTTCACGGGTGACGTTTCACGGGTGACGTTTCACGGGTCTAGGTTTCACTGGTAAGTTTCACGGGTCAAGGTTTCACGGGTAAGTTTCACGGGTAAGTTTCACGGGTATGTTTCACGGGTGACGTTTCACGGGTCTAGGTTTCACTGGAAAGTTTCACGGGTCAAGGTTTCACGGGTAAGTTTCAAGGGTAAGTTTCACGGGTAAGTTTAACGGGTATGTTTTACAGGTGACGTTTCACGGGTCTAGGTTTCACTGGTAAGTTTCACGGGTCAAGGTTTCACGGGTAAGTTTCACGGGTAAGTTTCACGGGTATGTTTCACGGGTGACGTTTCACGGGTCTAGGTTTCACTGGTAAGTTTCACGGGTCAAGGTTTCACGGGTAAGTTTCACTGGTAAGTTTCACGGGTATGTTTCACGGGTGACGTTTCACGGGTCTAGGTTTCACTGGTAAGTTTCACTGGTCAAGGTTTCATGGTTAAGTTTCACGGGTAAGTTTCACGGGTGACGTTTCACGGGTCTAGGTTTCACTGGTAAGTTTCACGGGTCAAGGTTTCACGGGTAAGTTTCACGGGTAAGTTTCACGGGTATGTTTCACGGGTGACGTTTCACGGGTCTAGGTTTCACTGGAAAGTTTCACGGGTCAAGGTTACACGGGTAAGTTTCAAGGGTAAGTTTCACGGGTAAGTTTTACGGGTATGTTTTACAGGTGACGTTTCACGGGTCTAGGTTTCACTGGTAAGTTTCACTGGTAAGTTTCACGGGTCAAGGTTTCACGGGTAAGTTTCACGGGTATGTTTCACGGGTATGTTTCACGGGTGACGTTTCACGGGTCTAGGTTTCACTGGTAAGTTTCACGGGTCAAGGTTTCACGGGTAAGTTTCACGGGTATGTTTCACGGGTGACGTTTCACGGGTCTAGGTTTCACTGGAAAGTTTCACGGGTCAAGGTTTCACGGGTAAGTTTCACGGGTAAGTTTTACGGGTATGTTTTACAGGTGACGTTTCACGGGTCTAGGTTTCACTGGTAAGTTTCACGGGTCAAGGTTTCACGGGTAAGTTTCACGGTTAAGTTTCACGGGTATGTTTTACGGGTGACGTTTCACGGGTCTAGGTTTCACTGGTAAGTTTCACGGGTCAAGATTTCACGGGTAAGTTTCACGGGTATGTTTCACGGGTGACGTTTCACGGGTCTAGGTTTCACTGGTAAGTTTCACGGGTCAAGGTTTCACGGGTAAGTTTCACTGGTAAGTTTCACGGGTATGTTTCACGGGTGACGTTTCACGGGTCTAGGTTTCACTGGTAAGTTTCACTGGTCAAGGTTTCATGGTTAAGTTTCACGGGTATGATTCACGGGTGACGTTTCACGGGTCTAGGTTTCACTGGTAAGTTTCACGGGTCAAGGTTTCACGGGTAAGTTTCACGGGTAAGTTTCACGGGTATGTTTCACGGGTGACGTTTCACGGGTCTAGGTTTCACTGGTAAGTTTCACGGGTCAAGGTTTTACGGGTAAGTTTCACGGGTAAGTTTAACGGGTGACGTTTCACGGGTATAGGTTTCACTGGTAAGTTTCATGGGTCAAGGTTTTACGGGTAAGTTTCACGGGTCTAGGTTTCACTGGTAAGTTTCACGGGTCAAGGTTTCACGGGTAAGTTTCACGGGTAAGTTTCACGGGTTTGTTTCACGGGTGACGTTTCACGGGTCTAGGTTTCACTGGAAAGTTTCACGGGTCAAGGTTACACGGGTAAGTTTCACGCGTAAGTTTCACGGGTATGTTTCACGGGTGACGTTTCACGGGTCTAGGTTTCACTGGTAAGTTTCACGGGTCAAGGTTTCACGGGTAAGTTTCACGGGTAAGTTTCACGGGTATGTTTCACGGGTGACGTTTTACGGGTCTAGGTTTCACTGGTAAGTTTCACGAGTCAAGGTTTCACGGGTAAGTTTCACGGGTAAGTTTCACGGGTATGTTTCACGGGTGACGTTTCACGGGTCTAGGTTTCACTGGTAAGTTTCACGGGTCAAGGTTTCACGGGTAAGTTTCACGGGTAAGTTTCACGGGTATGTTTCACGGGTGACGTTTCACGGGTCTAGGTTTCACTGGTAAGTTTCACGGGTCAAGGTTTCACGGGTAAGTTTCACGGGTAAGTTTCACGGGTATGTTTCACGGGTGACGTTTCACGGGTCTAGGTTTCACTGGTAAGTTTCACGGGTCAAGGTTTCACGGGTAAGTTTCACGGGTAAGTTTCACGGGTATATTTCACGGGTGACGTTTCACGGGTCTAGGTTTCACTGGTAAGTTTTACGGGTCAATGTTTCACGGGTAAGTTTCACGGGTAAGTTTCACGGGTATGTTTCACGGGTGACGTTTCACGGGTCTAGGTTTCACTGGTAAGTTTCACGGGTCAAGGTTTTACGGGTAAGTTTTACGGGTAAGTTTCACGGGTATGTTTCACGGGTGACGTTTCACGGGTCTAGGTTTCACTGGTAAGTTTCACTGGTCAAGGTTTCACGGGTAAGTTTCACGGGTAAGTTTCACGGGTATGTTTTACGGGTGACGTTTCACGGGTCTAGGTTTCACTGGTAAGTTTCACGGGTCAAGGTTTTACGGGTAAGTTTCACTGGTAAGTTTCACGGGTGACGTTTCACGGGTCTAGGTTTCACTGGTAAGTTTCACGGGTTAAGGTTTTACGGGTAAGTTTCACGGGTCTAGGTTTCACTGGTAAGTTTCACGGGTCAAGGTTTCACGGGTAAGTTTCACGGGTATGTTTCACGGGTGACGTTTCACGGGTCTAGGTTTCACATTAAGTTTCACGGGTCAAGGTTTCACGGGTAAGTTTCACGAGTAAGTTTCACGGGTAAGTTTTACGGGTATGTTTTACAGGTGACGTTTCACGGGTCTAGGTTTCACTGGTAAGTTTCACGGGTCAAGGTTTCACGGGTAAGTTTCACGGGTAAGTTTTACGGGTATGTTTTACAGGTGACGTTTCACGGGTCTAGGTTTCACTGGTAAGTTTCACGGGTATGTTTCACGGGTGACGTTTCAAGGGTATAGGTTTCACTGGTAAGTTTCACGGGTCAAGGTTTCACGGGTAAGTTTCACGGGTAAGTTTCACGGGTATGTTTCACGGGTATGTTTCACGGGTCAAGGTTTCACGGGTAAGTTTCACGGGTATGTTTCACGGGTGACGTTTCACGGGTCTAGGTTTCACTGGAAAGTTTCACTGGTCAAGGTTTCACGGGTAAGTTTCACGGGTAAGTTTTACGGGTATGTTTTACAGGTGACGTTTCACGGGTCTAGGTTTCACTGGTAAGTTTCACGGGTCAAGGTTTCACGGGTAAGTTTCACGGGTAAGTTTCACGGGTATGTTTTACGGGTGACGTTTCACGGGTCTAGGTTTCACTGGTAAGTTTCACGAGTCAAGGATTCACGGGTAAGTTTCACGGGTAAGTTTTACGGGTAAGTTTCACGGGTGACGTTTCACGGGTGACGTTTCACGGGTCTAGGTTTCACTGGTAAGTTTCACGGGTCAAGGTTTCACGGGTAAGTTTCACGGGTATGTTTCACGGGTAAGTTTCACGGGTATGTTTCACGGGTGACGTTTTACGGGTCTAGGTTTCACTGGTAAGTTTCACGGGTCAAGGTTTCACGGGTAAGTTTCACGGGTAAGTTTCACGGGTATGTTTCACGGGTATGTTTCACGGGTGACGTTTCACGGGTCTAGGTTTCACTGGTAAGTTTCACGGGTCAAGGTTTCACGGGTAAGTTTCACGGGTAAGTTTCATGGGTATGTTTCACGGGTGACGTTTCACGGGTCTAGGTTTCACTGGAAAGTTTCACGGGTCAAGGTTTCACGGGTAAGTTTCACGGGTAAGTTTTACGGGTATGTTTTACAGGTGACGTTTCACGGGTCTAGGTTTCACTGGTAAGTTTCACGGGTATGTTTCACGGGTGACGTTTCACGGGTCTAGGTTTCACTGGTAAGTTTCACGGGTCAAGGTTTCACGGGTAAGTTTCACGGGTAAGTTTCACGGGTATGTTTCACGGGTATGTTTCACGGGTCAAGGTTTCACGGGTAAGTTTCACGGGTATGTTTCACGGGTGACGTTTCACGGGTCTAGGTTTCACTGGAAAGTTTCACGGGTCAAGGTTTCACGGGTAAGTTTCACGGGTAAGTTTTACGGGTATGTTTTACAGGTGACGTTTCACGGGTCTAGGTTTCACTGGTAAGTTTCACGGGTCAAGGTTTCACGGGTAAGTTTCACGGGTAAGTTTCACGGGTATGTTTTACGGGTGACGTTTCACGGGTCTAGGTTTCACTGGTAAGTTTCACGGGTCAAGGTTTCACGGGTAAGTTTCACGGGTATGTTTCACGGGTGACGTTTCACGGGTATAGGTTTCACTGGTAAGTTTCACGGGTCAAGGTTTCACGGGTAAGTTTCACTGGTAAGTTTCACGGGTATGTTTCACGGGTGACGTTTCACGGGTCTAGGTTTCACTGGTAAGTTTCACTGATCAAGGTTTCATGGTTAAGTTTCACGGGTAAGTTTCACGGGTATGATTCACGGGTGACGTTTCACGGGTCTAGGTTTCACTGGTAAGTTTCACGGGTCAAGGTTTCACGGGTAAGTTTCACGGGTAAGTTTCACGGGTATGTTTCACGGGTGACGTTTCACGGGTCTAGGTTTCACTGGTAAGTTTCACGGGTCAAGGTTTTACGGGTAAGTTTCACGGGTAAGTTTCACGGGTGACGTTTCACGGGTATAGGTTTCACTGGTAAGTTTCACGGGTCAAGGTTTTACGGGTAAGTTTCACGGGTCTAGGTTTCACTGGTAAGTTTCACGGGTCAAGGTTTCACGGGTAAGTTTCACGGGTAAGTTTCACGGGTTTGTTTCACGGGTGACGTTTTACGGGTCTAGGTTTCACTGGAAAGTTTCACGGGTCAAGGTTTCACGGGTAAGTTTCACGGGTAAGTTTCACGGGTATGTTTCACGGGTGACGTTTCACGGGTCTAGGTTTCACTGGTAAGTTTCACGGGTCAAGGTTTCACGGGTAAGTTTAACGGGTAAGTTTCACGGGTATGTTTCACGGGTGACGTTTTACGGGTCTAGGTTTCACTGGTAAGTTTCACGAGTCAAGGTTTCACGGGTAAGTTTCACGGGTAAGTTTCACGGGTAAGTTTCACGGGTATGTTTCACGGGTGACGTTTCACGGGTCTAGGTTTCACTGGTAAGTTTCACGGGTCAAGGTTTCACGGGTAAGTTTCACGGGTTAGTTTCACGGGTATGTTTCACGGGTATGTTTCACGGGTGACGTTTCACGGGTCTAGGTTTCACTGGTAAGTTTCACGGGTCAAGGTTTCACGGGTAAGTTTCACGGGTAAGTTTCACGGGTATGTTTCACGGGTGACGTTTCACGGGTCTAGGTTTCACTGGTAAGTTTCACGGGTCAAGGTTTCACGGGTAAGTTTCACGGGTAAGTTTCACGGGTATGTTTCACGGGTGACGTTTCACGGGTCTAGGTTTCACTGGTAAGTTTCACGGGTCAATGTTTCACGGGTAAGTTTCACGGGTAAGTTTCACGGGTATGTTTCACGGGTGACGTTTCACGGGTCTAGGTTTCACTGGTAAGTTTCACGGGTCAAGGTTTTACGGGTAAGTTTCACGGGTAAGTTTCACGGGTATGTTTCACGGGTGACGTTTCACGGGTCTAGGTTTCACTGGTAAGTTTCACGGGTCAAGGTTTCACGGGT
Organism: Agonum fuliginosum; assembly: GCA_947534325.1. NCBI lineage: Eukaryota > Metazoa > Arthropoda > Insecta > Coleoptera > Carabidae > Agonum > Agonum fuliginosum. Next base: position 35,405,213 of record OX384029.1, on the reverse strand, counting down.
AAGTTTCACGGGTAAGTTTCACGGGTATGTTTCACGGGTGACGTTTCACGGGTCTAGGTTTCACTGGTAAGTTTCACGGGTCAAGGTTTTACGGGTAAGTTTCACGGGTAAGTTTCACGGGTGACGTTTCACGGGTCTAGGTTTCACTGGTAAGTTTCACGGGTCAAGGTTTTACGGGTAAGTTTCACGGGTCTAGGTTTCACTGGTAAGTTTCACGGGTCAAGGTTTCACGGGTAAGTTTCACGGGTATGTTTCACGGGTGACGTTTCACGGGTCTAGGTTTCACTGGTAAGTTTCACGGGTCAAGGTTTCACGGGTAAGTTTCACGGGTAAGTTTCACGGGTAAGTTTTACGGGTATGTTTTACAGGTGACGTTTCACGGATCTAGGTTTCACTGGTAAGTTTCACGGGTCAAGGTTTTACGGGTAAGTTTCACGGGTATGTTTCATGGGTGATGTTACACAAGTCTAGGTTTCACTGGTTATTTTCACGGGTCAAGGTTTCACGGGTAAGTTTCACGGGTAAGTTTCACGGGTATGTTTCACGGGTGACGTTTCACGGGTCTAGGTTTCACTGGAAAGTTTCACGGGTCAAGGTTTCACGGGTAAGTTTCACGGGTAAGTTTTACGGGTATGTTTTACAGGTGACGTTTCACGGGTCTAGGTTTCACTGGTAAGTTTCACGGGTATGTTTCACGGGTGACGTTTCACGGGTCTAGGTTTCACTGGTAAGTTTCACAAGTCAAGGTTTCACGGGTAAGTTTCACGGGTAAGTTTCACGGGTAAGTTTCACGGGTATGTTTCACGGGTATGTTTCACGGGTCAAGGTTTCACGGGTAAGTTTCACGGGTATGTTTCACGGGTGACGTTTCACGGGTCTAGGTTTCACTGGAAAGTTTCACTGGTCAAGGTTTCACGGGTAAGTTTCACGGGTAAGTTTTACGGGTATGTTTTACAGGTGACGTTTCACGGGTCTAGGTTTCACTGGTAAGTTTCACGGGTCAAGGTTTCACGGGTAAGTTTCACGGGTAAGTTTCACGGGTATGTTTTACGGGTGACGTTTCACGGGTCTAGGTTTCACTGGTAAGTTTCACGAGTCAAGGATTCACGGGTAAGTTTCACGGGTAAGTTTTACGGGTAAGTTTCACGGGTGACGTTTCACGGGTGACGTTTCACGGGTCTAGGTTTCACTGGTAAGTTTCACGGGTCAAGGTTTCACGGGTAAGTTTCACGGGTATGTTTCACGGGTAAGTTTCACGGGTATGTTTCACGGGTGACGTTTCACGGGTCTAGGTTTCACTGGTAAGTTTCACGGGTCAAGGTTTCACGGGTAAGTTTCACGGGTAAGTTTCACGGGTATGTTTCACGGGTATGTTTCACGGGTGACGTTTCAAGGGTCTAGGTTTCACTGGTAAGTTTCACGGGTCAAGGTTTCACGGGTAAGTTTCACGGGTAAGTTTCACGGGTATGTTTCACGGGTGACGTTTCACGGGTCTAGGTTTCACTGGAAAGTTTCACGGGTCAAGGTTTCACGGGTAAGTTTCACGGGTAAGTTTTACGGGTATGTTTTACAGGTGACGTTTCACGGGTCTAGGTTTCACTGGTAAGTTTCACGGGTATGTTTCACGGGTGACGTTTCACGGGTCTAGGTTTCACTGGTAAGTTTCACGGGTCAAGGTTTCACGGGTAAGTTTCACGGGTAAGTTTCACGGGTATGTTTCACGGGTATGTTTCACGGGTCAAGGTTTCACGGGTAAGTTTCACGGGTATGTTTCACGGGTGACGTTTCACGGGTCTAGGTTTCACTGGAAAGTTTCACGGGTCAAGGTTTCACGGGTAAGTTTCACGGGTAAGTTTTACGGGTATGTTTTACAGGTGACGTTTTACGGGTCTAGGTTTCACTGGTAAGTTTCACGGGTCAAGGTTTCACGGGTAAGTTTCACGGGTAAGTTTCACGGGTATGTTTTACGGGTGACGTTTCACGGGTCTAGCTTTCACTGGTAAGTTTCACGGGTCAAGGTTTCACGGGTAAGTTTCACGGATAAGTTTCACGGGTATGTTTCACGGGTGACGTTTCACGGGTCTAGGTTTCACTGGTAATTTTCACGGGTCAAGGTTTCACGGGTCAAGGTTTCATGGGTAAGTTTCACGGGTAAGTTTCACGGGTAAGTTTCACGGGCATGTTTCACGGGTGACGTTTCACGGGTCTAGGTTTCACTGGTAAGTTTCACGGGTCAAGGTTTCACGGGTAAGTTTCACGGGTAAGTTTCACGGGTATGTTTCACGGGTGACGTTTCACGGGTCTAGGTTTCACTGGTAAGTTTCACGGGTCAAGGTTTTACGGGTAAGTTTCACGGGTAAGTTTCACGGGTGACGTTTCACGGGTCTAGGTTTCACTGGTAAGTTTCACGGGTCAAGGTTTTACGGGTAAGTTTCACGGGTCTAGGTTTCACTGGTAAGTTTCACGGGTCAAGGTTTCACGGGTAAGTTTCACGGGTAATTTTCACGGGTTTGTTTCACGGGTGAAGTTTCACGGGTCTAGGTTTCACTGGAAAGTTTCACGGGTCAAGGTTTCACGGGTAAGTTTCACGGGTAAGTTTCACGGGTATGTTTCACTTGTGACGTTTCACGGGTCTAGGTTTCACTGGTAAGTTTCACGGGTCAAGGTTTCACGGGTAAGTTTCACGGGTAAGTTTCACGGGTATGTTTCACGGGTGACGTTTTACGGGTCTAGGTTTCACTGGTAAGTTTCACGGGTCAAGGTTTCTCGGGTAAGTTTCACGGGTAAGTTTCACCGGTATGTTTCACGGGTGACGTTTCACGGGTCTAGGTTTCACGGGTATGTTTCACGGGTATGTTTCACGGGTGACGTTTCACGGGTCTAGGTTTCACTGGTAAGTTTCACGGGTCAAGGTTTCACGGGTAAGTTTCACGGGTATGTTTCACGGGTGACGTTTCACGGGTCTAGGTTTCACTGGAAAGTTTCACGGGTCAAGGTTTTACGGGTAAGTTTCACGGGTAAGTTTTACGGGTATGTTTTACAGGTGACGTTTCACGGGTCTAGGTTTCACTGGTAAGTTTCACGGGTCAAGGTTTCACGGGTAAGTTTCACGGGTAAGTTTCACGGGTATGTTTTACGGGTGACGTTTCACGGGTCTAGGTTTCACTGGTAAGTTTCACGGGTCAAGGTTTCACGGGTAAGTTTCACGGGTAAGTTTCACGGGTATGTTTCACGGGTGACTTTTCACGGGTCTAGGTTTCACTGGTAAGTTTCACGGGTCAAGGTTTCACGGGTAAGTTTCACTGGTAAGTTTCACGGGTATGTTTCACGGTTGACGTTTCACGGGTCTAGGTTTCACTGGTAAGTTTCACTGGTCAAGGTTTCATGGTTAAGTTTCACGGGTAAGTTTCACGGGTATGTTTCACGGGTGACGTTTCACGGGTCTAGGTTTCACTGGTAAGTTTCACGGGTCAAGGTTTCACGGGTAAGTTTCACGGGTAAGTTTTACGGGTATGTTTTACAGGTGACGTTTCACGGGTCTAGGTTTCACTGGTAAGTTTCACGGGTCAAGGTTTCACGGGTAAGTTTCACGGGTAAGTTTCACGGGTATGTTTTACGGGTGACGTTTCACGGGTCTAGGTTTCACTGGTAAGTTTCACGGGTCAAGGTTTCACGGGTAAGTTTCACGGGTATGTTTCACGGGTGACGTTTTACGGGTCTAGGTTTCACTGGTAAGTTTCACGAGTCAAGGTTTCACGGGTAAGTTTCACGGGTAAGTTTCACGGGTAAGTTTCACGGGTATGTTTCACGGGTGACGTTTCACGGGTCTAGGTTTCACTGGTAAGTTTCACGGGTCAAGGTTTCACGGGTAAGTTTCACGGGTAAGTTTCACGGGTATGTTTCACGGGTATGTTTCACGGGTGACGTTTCACGGGTCTAGGTTTCACTGGTAAGTTTCACGGGTCAAGGTTTCACGGGTAAGTTTCACGGGTAAGTTTCACGGGTATGTTTCACGGGTGACGTTTCACGGGTCTAGGTTTCACTGGTAAGTTTCACGGGTCAAGGTTTCACGGGTAAGTTTCACGGGTAAGTTTCACGGGTGACGTTTCACGGGTCTATTTTTCACTGGTAAGTTTCACGGGTCAAGGTTTCACGGGTAAGTTTCACGTGTAAGTTTCACGGGTAAGTTTCACGGGTGACGTTTCACGGGTCTAGGTTTCACTGGTAAGTTTCACGGGTCAAGGTTTCACGGGTAAGTTTCACGGGTAAGTTTCACGGGTGACGTTTCACGGGTCTAGGTTTCACTGGTAAGTTTCACGGGTCAAGGTTTCACGGGTAAGTTTCACGGGTAAGTTTCACGGGTAAGTTTCACGGGTAAGTTTCACGGGTGACGTTTTACGGGTCTAGGTTTCACTGGTAAGTTTTACGGTTCAAGGTTTCACGGGTAAGTTTCACGGGTAAGTTTCACGGGTGACGTTTCACGGGTCTAGGTTTCACTGGTAAGTTTCACGGGTCAAGGTTTCACGGGTAAGTTTCACGGGTAAGTTTCACGGGTAAGTTTCACGGGTGACGTTTTACGGGTCTAGGTTTCACTGGTAAGTTTCACGGGTCAAGGTTTCACGGGTAAGTTTCACGGGTAATCTTCACGGGTAAGTTTCACGGGTAAGTTTCAAGGGTGACGTTTCACGGGTCTAGGTTTCACTGGTAAGTTTCACGGGTCAAGGTTTCACGGGTAAGTTTCACGGGTAAGTTTCACGGGTATGTTTCACGGGTGACGTTTCACGGGTCTTGGTTTCACTGGTAAGTTTCACGGGTCAAGGTTTCACGGGTAAGTTTCACGGGTAAGTTTCACGGGTATGTTTCACGGGTGACGTTTCACGGGTCTAGGTTTCACTGGAAAGTTTCACGGGTCAAGGTTTCACGGGTAAGTTTCACGGGTAAGTTTTACGGGTATGTTTCACAGGTGACGTTTCACGGGTCTAGGTTTCACTGGTAAGTTTCACGGGTCAAGGTTTCACGGGTAAGTTTCACGGGTAAGTTTCACGGGTATGTTTCATGGGTGATGTTTCACGGGTCTAGGTTTCACTGGTAAGTTTCACGGGTCAAGGTTTCACGGGTAAGTTTCACGGGTAAGTTTTACGAGTATGTTTTACAGGTGACGTTTCACGGGTCTAGGTTTCACTGGTAAGTTTCACGGGTCAAGGTTTCACGGGTAAGTTTCACGGGTAAGTTTCACGGGTATGTTTCACGGGTGACGTTTCACGGGTCTAGGTTTCACTGGTAAGTTTCACGGGTCAAGGTTTCACGGGTAAGTTTCACGGGTAAGTTTCACGGGTATGTTTCACGGGTGACGTTTCACGGGTCTAGGTTTCACTGGTAAGTTTCACGGGTCAAGGTTTCACGGGTAAGTTTCACGGGTAAGTTTCACGGGTATGTTTCACGGGTGACGTTTCACGGGTCTAGGTTTCACTGGTAAGTTTCACGGGTCAAGGTTTCACGGGTAAGTTTCACGGGTAAGTTTCACGGGTGACGTTTCACGGGTCTATTTTTCACTGGTAAGTTTCACGGGTCAAGGTTTCACGGGTAAGTTTCACGTGTAAGTTTCACGGGTGACGTTTCACGGGTCTAGGTTTCACTGGTAAGTTTCACGGGTCAAGGTTTCACGGGTAAGTTTCACGGGTAAGTTTCACGGGTAAGTTTCACGGGTAAGTTTCACGGGTGACGTTTCACGAGTCTAGGTTTCACTAGTAAGTTTCACGGGTCAAGGTTTCACGGGTAAGTTTCACGGGTAAGTTTCACGGGTAAGTTTCACGGGTAAGTTTCACGGGTAAGTTTCACGGGTAAGTTTCATGGGTGACGTTTCACGGGTCTAGGTTTCACTGGTAAGTTTCACGGGTCAAGGTTTCACGGGTAAGTTTCACGGGTAAGTTTCCCGGGTGACGTTTCACGGGTCTAGGTTTCACTGGTAAGTTTCACGGGTCAAGGTTTCACGGGTAAGTTTCACGGGTAAGTTTCACGGGTATGTTTCAAGGGTGACGTTTCACGGGTCTAGGTTTCACTGGTAAGTTTTACGGGTCAAGGTTTCACGGGTAAGTTTCACGGGTAAGTTTCACGGGTATGTTTCACGGGTGATGTTTCACGGGTCTTGGTTTCACTGGTAAGTTTCACGGGTCAAGGTTTCACGGGTAAGTTTCACGGGTATGTTTCACGGGTGACGTTTCACGGGTCTAGGTTTCACTGGTAAGTTTCACGGGTTAAGGTTTCACGGGTAAGTTTCACGGGTAAGTTTCACGGGTAAGTTTCACGGGTATGTTTCACGGGTGACGTTTCACGGGTCTAGGTTTCACTGGTAAGTTTCACGGGTCAAGGTTTTACGGGTAAGTTTCACGGGTCTAGGTTTCACTGGTAAGTTTCACGGGTCAAGGTTTCACGGGTTTGTTTCACGGGTGACGTTTCACGGGTCTAGGTTTCACTGGAAAGTTTCACGGGTCAAGGTTTCACGGGTAAGTTTCACGGGTAAGTTTCACGGGTATGTTTCACGGGTGACGTTTCACTGGTAAGTTTCACGGGTCAAGGTTTCACGAGTAAGTTTCACGGGTAAGTTTTACGGGTAAGTTTCACGGGTGACGTTTCACGGGTGACGTTTCACGGGTCTAGGTTTCACTGGTAAGTTTCACGGGTCAAGGTTTCACGGGTAAGTTTCACGGGTAAGTTTCACGGGTATGTTTCACGGGTGACGTTTCACGGGTCTAGGTTTCACTGGAAAGTTTCACGGGTCAAGGTTTCACGGGTAAGTTTCAAGGGTAAGTTTCACGGGTAAGTTTAACGGGTATGTTTTACAGGTGACGTTTCACGGGTCTAGGTTTCACTGGTAAGTTTCACGGGTCAAGGTTTCACGGGTAAGTTTCACGGGTAAGTTTCACGGGTATGTTTCACGGGTGACGTTTCACGGGTCTAGGTTTCACTGGTAAGTTTCACGGGTCAAGGTTTCACGGGTAAGTTTCACTGGTAAGTTTCACGGGTATGTTTCACGGGTGACGTTTCACGGGTCTAGGTTTCACTGGTAAGTTTCACTGGTCAAGGTTTCATGGTTAAGTTTCACGGGTAAGTTTCACGGGTGACGTTTCACGGGTCTAGGTTTCACTGGTAAGTTTCACGGGTCAAGGTTTCACGGGTAAGTTTCACGGGTAAGTTTCACGGGTATGTTTCACGGGTGACGTTTCACGGGTCTAGGTTTCACTGGAAAGTTTCACGGGTCAAGGTTACACGGGTAAGTTTCAAGGGTAAGTTTCACGGGTAAGTTTTACGGGTATGTTTTACAGGTGACGTTTCACGGGTCTAGGTTTCACTGGTAAGTTTCACGGGTCAAGGTTTCACGGGTAAGTTTCACAGGTAAGTTTCACGGGTAAGTTTCACGGGTAAGTTTCACGGGTATGTTTTACGGGTGACGTTTCACGGGTCTAGGTTTCACTGGTAAGTTTCACTGGTAAGTTTCACGGGTCAAGGTTTCACGGGTAAGTTTCACGGGTATGTTTCACGGGTATGTTTCACGGGTGACGTTTCACGGGTCTAGGTTTCACTGGTAAGTTTCACGGGTCAAGGTTTCACGGGTAAGTTTCACGGGTATGTTTCACGGGTGACGTTTCACGGGTCTAGGTTTCACTGGAAAGTTTCACGGGTCAAGGTTTCACGGGTAAGTTTCACGGGTAAGTTTTACGGGTATGTTTTACAGGTGACGTTTCACGGGTCTAGGTTTCACTGGTAAGTTTCACGGGTCAAGGTTTCACGGGTAAGTTTCACGGTTAAGTTTCACGGGTATGTTTTACGGGTGACGTTTCACGGGTCTAGGTTTCACTGGTAAGTTTCACGGGTCAAGATTTCACGGGTAAGTTTCACGGGTATGTTTCACGGGTGACGTTTCACGGGTCTAGGTTTCACTGGTAAGTTTCACGGGTCAAGGTTTCACGGGTAAGTTTCACTGGTAAGATTCACGGGTATGTTTCACGGGTGACGTTTCACGGGTCTAGGTTTCACTGGTAAGTTTCACTGGTCAAGGTTTCATGGTTAAGTTTCACGGGTATGATTCACGGGTGACGTTTCACGGGTCTAGGTTTCACTGGTAAGTTTCACGGGTCAAGGTTTCACGGGTAAGTTTCACGGGTAAGTTTCACGGGTATGTTTCACGGGTGACGTTTCACGGGTCTAGGTTTCACTGGTAAGTTTCACGGGTCAAGGTTTTACGGGTAAGTTTCACGGGTAAGTTTCACGGGTGACGTTTCACGGGTATAGGTTTCACTGGTAAGTTTCATGGGTCAAGGTTTTACGGGTAAGTTTCACGGGTCTAGGTTTCACTGGTAAGTTTCACGGGTCAAGGTTTCACGGGTAAGTTTCACGGGTAAGTTTCACGGGTAAGTTTCACGGGTTTGTTTCACGGGTGACGTTTCACGGGTCTAGGTTTCACTGGAAAGTTTCACGGGTCAAGGTTACACGGGTAAGTTTCACGCGTAAGTTTCACGGGTATGTTTCACGGGTGACGTTTCACGGGTCTAGGTTTCACTGGTAAGTTTCACGGGTCAAGGTTTCACGGGTAAGTTTAACGGGTAAGTTTCACGGGTATGTTTCACGGGTGACGTTTTACGGGTCTAGGTTTCACTGGTAAGTTTCACGAGTCAAGGTTTCACGGGTAAGTTTCACGGGTAAGTTTCACGGGTATGTTTCACGGGTGACGTTTCACGGGTCTAGGTTTCACTGGTAAGTTTCACGGGTCAAGGTTTCACGGGTAAGTTTCACGGGTAAGTTTCACGGGTATGTTTCACGGGTATGTTTCACGGGTGACGTTTCACGGGTCTAGGTTTCACTGGTAAGTTTCACGGGTCAAGGTTTCACGGGTAAGTTTCACGGGTAAGTTTCACGGGTATGTTTCACGGGTGACGTTTCACGGGTCTAGGTTTCACTGGTAAGTTTCACGGGTCAAGGTTTCACGGGTAAGTTTCACGGGTAAGTTTCACGGGTATGTTTCACGGGTGACGTTTCACGGGTCTAGGTTTCACTGGTAAGTTTCACGGGTCAATGTTTCACGGGTAAGTTTCACGGGTAAGTTTCACGGGTATGTTTCACGGGTGACGTTTCACGGGTCTAGGTTTCACTGGTAAGTTTCACGGGTCAAGGTTTTACGGGTAAGTTTCACGGGTAAGTTTCACGGGTATGTTTCACGGGTGACGTTTCACGGGTCTAGGTTTCACTGGTAAGTTTCACTGGTCAAGGTTTCACGGGTAAGTTTCACGGGTAAGTTTCACGGGTATGTTTTACGGGTGACGTTTCACGGGTCTAGGTTTCACTGGTAAGTTTCACGGGTCAAGGTTTTACGGGTAAGTTTCACTGGTAAGTTTCACGGGTGACGTTTCACGGGTCTAGGTTTCACTGGTAAGTTTCACGGGTTAAGGTTTTACGGGTAAGTTTCACGGGTCTAGGTTTCACTGGTAAGTTTCACGGGTCAAGGTTTCACGGGTAAGTTTCACGGGTATGTTTCACGGGTGACGTTTCACGGGTCTAGGTTTCACATTAAGTTTCACGGGTCAAGGTTTCACGGGTAAGTTTCACGAGTAAGTTTCACGGGTAAGTTTTACGGGTATGTTTTACAGGTGACGTTTCACGGGTCTAGGTTTCACTGGTAAGTTTCACGGGTCAAGGTTTCACGGGTAAGTTTCACGGGTAAGTTTTACGGGTATGTTTTACAGGTGACGTTTCACGGGTCTAGGTTTCACTGGTAAGTTTCACGGGTATGTTTCACGGGTGACGTTTCACGGGTATAGGTTTCACTGGTAAGTTTCACGGGTCAAGGTTTCACGGGTAAGTTTCACGGGTAAGTTTCACGGGTATGTTTCACGGGTCAAGGTTTCACGGGTAAGTTTCACGGGTATGTTTCACGGGTGACGTTTCACGGGTCTAGGTTTCACTGGAAAGTTTCACTGGTCAAGGTTTCACGGGTAAGTTTCACGGGTAAGTTTTACGGGTATGTTTTACAGGTGACGTTTCACGGGTCTAGGTTTCACTGGTAAGTTTCACGGGTCAAGGTTTCACGGGTAAGTTTCACGGGTAAGTTTCACGGGTATGTTTTACGGGTGACGTTTCACGGGTCTAGGTTTCACTGGTAAGTTTCACGAGTCAAGGATTCACGGGTAAGTTTCACGGGTAAGTTTTACGGGTAAGTTTCACGGGTGACGTTTCACGGGTGACGTTTCACGGGTCTAGGTTTCACTGGTAAGTTTCACGGGTCAAGGTTTCACGGGTAAGTTTCACGGGTATGTTTCACGGGTAAGTTTCACGGGTATGTTTCACGGGTGACGTTTTACGGGTCTAGGTTTCACTGGTAAGTTTCACGGGTCAAGGTTTCACGGGTAAGTTTCACGGGTAAGTTTCACGGGTATGTTTCACGGGTATGTTTCACGGGTGACGTTTCACGGGTCTAGGTTTCACTGGTAAGTTTCACGGGTCAAGGTTTCACGGGTAAGTTTCACGGGTAAGTTTCATGGGTATGTTTCACGGGTGACGTTTCACGGGTCTAGGTTTCACTGGAAAGTTTCACGGGTCAAGGTTTCACGGGTAAGTTTCACGGGTAAGTTTTACGGGTATGTTTTACAGGTGACGTTTCACGGGTCTAGGTTTCACTGGTAAGTTTCACGGGTATGTTTCACGGGTGACGTTTCACGGGTCTAGGTTTCACTGGTAAGTTTCACGGGTCAAGGTTTCACGGGTAAGTTTCACGGGTAAGTTTCACGGGTATGTTTCACGGGTATGTTTCACGGGTCAAGGTTTCACGGGTAAGTTTCACGGGTATGTTTCACGGGTGACGTTTCACGGGTCTAGGTTTCACTGGAAAGTTTCACGGGTCAAGGTTTCACGGGTAAGTTTCACGGGTAAGTTTTACGGGTATGTTTTACAGGTGACGTTTCACGGGTCTAGGTTTCACTGGTAAGTTTCACGGGTCAAGGTTTCACGGGTAAGTTTCACGGGTAAGTTTCACGGGTATGTTTTACGGGTGACGTTTCACGGGTCTAGGTTTCACTGGTAAGTTTCACGGGTCAAGGTTTCACGGGTAAGTTTCACGGGTATGTTTCACGGGTGACGTTTCACGGGTATAGGTTTCACTGGTAAGTTTCACGGGTCAAGGTTTCACGGATAAGTTTCACTGGTAAGTTTCACGGGTATGTTTCACGGGTGACGTTTCACGGGTCTAGGTTTCACTGGTAAGTTTCACTGATCAAGGTTTCATGGTTAAGTTTCACGGGTAAGTTTCACGGGTATGATTCACGGGTGACGTTTCACGGGTCTAGGTTTCACTGGTAAGTTTCACGGGTCAAGGTTTCACGGGTAAGTTTCACGGGTAAGTTTCACGGGTATGTTTCACGGGTGACGTTTCACGGGTCTAGGTTTCACTGGTAAGTTTCACGGGTCAAGGTTTTACGGGTAAGTTTCACGGGTAAGTTTCACGGGTGACGTTTCACGGGTATAGGTTTCACTGGTAAGTTTCACGGGTCAAGGTTTTACGGGTAAGTTTCACGGGTCTAGGTTTCACTGGTAAGTTTCACGGGTCAAGGTTTCACGGGTAAGTTTCACGGGTAAGTTTCACGGGTTTGTTTCACGGGTGACGTTTTACGGGTCTAGGTTTCACTGGAAAGTTTCACGGGTCAAGGTTTCACGGGTAAGTTTCACGGGTAAGTTTCACGGGTATGTTTCACGGGTGACGTTTCACGGGTCTAGGTTTCACTGGTAAGTTTCACGGGTCAAGGTTTCACGGGTAAGTTTAACGGGTAAGTTTCACGGGTATGTTTCACGGGTGACGTTTTACGGGTCTAGGTTTCACTGGTAAGTTTCACGAGTCAAGGTTTCACGGGTAAGTTTCACGGGTAAGTTTCACGGGTAAGTTTCACGGGTATGTTTCACGGGTGACGTTTCACGGGTCTAGGTTTCACTGGTAAGTTTCACGGGTCAAGGTTTCACGGGTAAGTTTCACGGGTTAGTTTCACGGGTATGTTTCACGGGTATGTTTCACGGGTGACGTTTCACGGGTCTAGGTTTCACTGGTAAGTTTCACGGGTCAAGGTTTCACGGGTAAGTTTCACGGGTAAGTTTCACGGGTATGTTTCACGGGTGACGTTTCACGGGTCTAGGTTTCACTGGTAAGTTTCACGGGTCAAGGTTTCACGGGTAAGTTTCACGGGTAAGTTTCACGGGTATGTTTCACGGGTGACGTTTCACGGGTCTAGGTTTCACTGGTAAGTTTCACGGGTCAATGTTTCACGGGTAAGTTTCACGGGTAAGTTTCACGGGTATGTTTCACGGGTGACGTTTCACGGGTCTAGGTTTCACTGGTAAGTTTCACGGGTCAAGGTTTTACGGGTAAGTTTCACGGGTAAGTTTCACGGGTATGTTTCACGGGTGACGTTTCACGGGTCTAGGTTTCACTGGTAAGTTTCACGGGTCAAGGTTTCACGGGTAAGTTTCACGGGTAAGTTTCACGGGTATGTTTCACGGGTGACGTTTCACGGGTCTAGGTTTCACTGATAAGTTTCACGGGTCAAGGTTTTACGGGTAAGTTTCACGGGTAAGTTTCACGGGTGACGTTTCACGGGTCTAGGTTTCACTGGTAAGTTTCACGGGTCAAGGTTTTACGGGTAAGTTTCACGGGTCTAGGTTTCACTGGTAAGTTTCACGGGTCAAGGTTTCACGGGTAAGTTTCACGGGTATGTTTCACGGGTGACGTTTCACGGGTCTAGGTTTCACTGGTAAGTTTCACGGGTCAAGGTTTCACGGGTAAGTTTCACGGGTAAGTTTCACGGGTAAGTTTTACGGGTATGTTTTACAGGTGACGTTTCACGGATCTAGGTTTCACTGGTAAGTTTCACGGGTCAAGGTTTTACGGGTAAGTTTCACGGGTATGTTTCATGGGTGATGTTACACAAGTCTAGGTTTCACTGGTTATTTTCACGGGTCAAGGTTTCACGGGTAAGTTTCACGGGTAAGTTTCACGGGTATGTTTCACGGGTGACGTTTCACGGGTCTAGGTTTCACTGGAAAGTTTCACGGGTCAAGGTTTCACGGGTAAGTTTCACGGGTAAGTTTTACGGGTATGTTTTACAGGTGACGTTTCACGGGTCTAGGTTTCACTGGTAAGTTTCACGGGTATGTTTCACGGGTGACGTTTCACGGGTCTAGGTTTCACTGGTAAGTTTCACGGGTCAAGGTTTCACGGGTAAGTTTCACGGGTAAGTTTCACGGGTAAGTTTCACGGGTATGTTTCACGGGTATGTTTCACGGGTCAAGGTTTCACGGGTAAGTTTCACGGGTATGTTTCACGGGTGACGTTTCACGGGTCTAGGTTTCACTGGAAAGTTTCACTGGTCAAGGTTTCACGGGTAAGTTTCACGGGTAAGTTTTACGGGTATGTTTTACAGGTGACGTTTCACGGGTCTAGGTTTCACTGGTAAGTTTCACGGGTAAGTTTCACGGGTAAGTTTCACGGGTAAGTTTCACGGGTATGTTTTACGGGTGACGTTTCACGGGTCTAGGTTTCACTGGTAAGTTTCACGAGTCAAGGATTCACGGGTAAGTTTCACGGGTAAGTTTTACGGGTAAGTTTCACGGGTGACGTTTCACGGGTGACGTTTCACGGGTCTAGGTTTCACTGGTAAGTTTCACGGGTCAAGGTTTCACGGGTAAGTTTCACGGGTATGTTTCACGGGTAAGTTTCACGGGTATGTTTCACGGGTGACGTTTCACGGGTCTAGGTTTCACTGGTAAGTTTCACGGGTCAAGGTTTCACGGGTAAGTTTCACGGGTAAGTTTCACGGGTATGTTTCACGGGTATGTTTCACGGGTGACGTTTCAAGGGTCTAGGTTTCACTGGTAAGTTTCACGGGTCAAGGTTTCACGGGTAAGTTTCACGGGTAAGTTTCACGGGTATGTTTCACGGGTGACGTTTCACGGGTCTAGGTTTCACTGGAAAGTTTCACGGGTCAAGGTTTCACGGGTAAGTTTCACGGGTAAGTTTTACGGGTATGTTTTACAGGTGACGTTTCACGGGTCTAGGTTTCACTGGTAAGTTTCACGGGTATGTTTCACGGGTGACGTTTCACGGGTCTAGGTTTCACTGGTAAGTTTCACGGGTCAAGGTTTCACGGGTAAGTTTCACGGGTAAGTTTCACGGGTATGTTTCACGGGTATGTTTCACGGGTCAAGGTTTCACGGGTAAGTTTCACGGGTATGTTTCACGGGTGACGTTTCACGGGTCTAGGTTTCACTGGAAAGTTTCACGGGTCAAGGTTTCACGGGTAAGTTTCACGGGTAAGTTTTACGGGTATGTTTTACAGGTGACGTTTTACGGGTCTAGGTTTCACTGGTAAGTTTCACGGGTCAAGGTTTCACGGGTAAGTTTCACGGGTAAGTTTCACGGGTATGTTTTACGGGTGACGTTTCACGGGTCTAGCTTTCACTGGTAAGTTTCACGGGTCAAGGTTTCACGGGTAAGTTTCACGGATAAGTTTCACGGGTATGTTTCACGGGTGACGTTTCACGGGTCTAGGTTTCACTGGTAATTTTCACGGGTCAAGGTTTCACGGGTCAAGGTTTCATGGGTAAGTTTCACGGGTAAGTTTCACGGGTAAGTTTCACGGGCATGTTTCACGGGTGACGTTTCACGGGTCTAGGTTTCACTGGTAAGTTTCACGGGTCAAGGTTTCACGGGTAAGTTTCACGGGTAAGTTTCACGGGTATGTTTCACGGGTGACGTTTCACGGGTCTAGGTTTCACTGGTAAGTTTCACGGGTCAAGGTTTTACGGGTAAGTTTCACGGGTAAGTTTCACGGGTATGTTTCACGGGTCTAGGTTTCACTGGTAAGTTTCACGGGTCAAGGTTTTACGGGTAAGTTTCACGGGTCTAGGTTTCACTGGTAAGTTTCACGGGTCAAGGTTTCACGGGTAAGTTTCACGGGTAATTTTCACGGGTTTGTTTCACGGGTGAAGTTTCACGGGTCTAGGTTTCACTGGAAAGTTTCACGGGTCAAGGTTTCACGGGTAAGTTTCACGGGTAAGTTTCACGGGTATGTTTCACTTGTGACGTTTCACGGGTCTAGGTTTCACTGGTAAGTTTCACGGGTCAAGGTTTCAAGGGTAAGTTTCACGGGTAAGTTTCACGGGTATGTTTCACGGGTGACGTTTTACGGGTCTAGGTTTCACTGGTAAGTTTCACGGGTCAAGGTTTCACGGGTAAGTTTCACGGGTAAGTTTCACCGGTATGTTTCACGGGTGACGTTTCACGGGTCTAGGTTTCACGGGTATGTTTCACGGGTATGTTTCACGGGTGACGTTTCACGGGTCTAGGTTTCACTGGTAAGTTTCACGGGTCAAGGTTTCACGGGTAAGTTTCACGGGTATGTTTCACGGGTGACGTTTCACGGGTCTAGGTTTCACTGGAAAGTTTCACGGGTCAAGGTTTTACGGGTAAGTTTCACGGGTAAGTTTTACGGGTATGTTTTACAGGTGACGTTTCACGGGTCTAGGTTTCACTGGTAAGTTTCACGGGTCAAGGTTTCACGGGTAAGTTTCACGGGTAAGTTTCACGGGTATGTTTTACGGGTGACGTTTCACGGGTCTAGGTTTCACTGGTAAGTTTCACGGGTCAAGGTTTCACGGGTAAGTTTCACGGGTAAGTTTCACGGGTATGTTTCACGGGTGACGTTTCACGGGTCTAGGTTTCACTGGTAAGTTTCACGGGTCAAGGTTTCACGGGTAAGTTTCACTGGTAAGTTTCACGGGTATGTTTCACGGGTGACGTTTCACGGGTCTAGGTTTCACTGGTAAGTTTCACTGGTCAAGGTTTCATGGTTAAGTTTCACGGGTAAGTTTCACGGGTATGTTTCACGGGTGACGTTTCACGGGTCTAGGTTTCACTGGTAAGTTTCACGGGTCAAGGTTTCACGGGTAAGTTTCACGGGTAAGTTTTACGGGTATGTTTTACAGGTGACGTTTCACGGGTCTAGGTTTCACTGGTAAGTTTCACGGGTCAAGGTTTCACGGGTAAGTTTCACGGGTAAGTTTCACGGGTATGTTTTACGGGTGACGTTTCACGGGTCTAGGTTTCACTGGTAAGTTTCACGGGTCAAGGTTTCACGGGTAAGTTTCACGGGTATGTTTCACGGGTGACGTTTTACGGGTCTAGGTTTCACTGGTAAGTTTCACGAGTCAAGGTTTCACGGGTAAGTTTCACGGGTAAGTTTCACGGGTAAGTTTCACGGGTATGTTTCACGGGTGACGTTTCACGGGTCTAGGTTTCACTGGTAAGTTTCACGGGTCAAGGTTTCACGGGTAAGTTTCACGGGTAAGTTTCACGGGTATGTTTCACGGGTATGTTTCACGGGTGACGTTTCACGGGTCTAGGTTTCACTGGTAAGTTTCACGGGTCAAGGTTTCACGGGTAAGTTTCACGGGTAAGTTTCACGGGTATGTTTCACGGGTGACGTTTCACGGGTCTAGGTTTCACTGGTAAGTTTCACGGGTCAAGGTTTCACGGGTAAGTTTTACGGGTAAGTTTCACGGGTATGTTTCACGGGTGACGTTTCACGGGTCTAGGTTTTACTGGAAAGTTTCACGGGTCAAGGTTTCACGGGTAAGTTTTACGGGTAAGTTTTACGGGTATGTTTTACAGGTGACGTTTCACGGGTCTAGGTTTCACTGGTAAGTTTCACGGGTCAAGGTTTCACGGGTAAGTTTCACGGGTATGTTTTGCGGGTGACGTTTCACGGGTCTAGGTTTCACTGGTAAGTTTCACGGGTCAAGGTTTCACGGGTAAGTTTCACGGGTAAGTTTCACGGGTGACGTTTCACGGGTCTATTTTTCACTGGTAAGTTTCACGGGTCAAGGTTTCACGGGTAAGTTTCACGTGTAAGTTTCACGGGTAAGTTTCACGGGTGACGTTTCACGGGTCTAGGTTTCACTGGTAAGTTTCACGGGTCAAGGTTTCACGGGTAAGTTTCACGGGTAAGTTTCACGGGTGACGTTTCACGGGTCTAGGTTTCACTGGTAAGTTTCACGGGTCAAGGTTTCACGGGTAAGTTTCACGGGTAAGTTTCACGGGTAAGTTTCACGGGTGACGTTTTACGGGTCTAGGTTTCACTGGTAAGTTTTACGGGTCAAGGTTTCACGGGTAAGTTTCACGGGTAAGTTTCACGGGTGACGTTTCACGGGTCTAGGTTTCACTGGTAAGTTTCACGGGTCAAGGTTTCACGGGTAAGTTTCACGGGTAAGTTTCACGGGTAAGTTTCACGGGTGACGTTTTACGGGTCTAGGTTTCACTGGTAAGTTTCACGGGTCAAGGTTTCACGGGTAAGTTTCACGGGTAAGTTTCACGGGTAAGTTTCACGGGTAAGTTTCAAGGGTGACGTTTCACGGGTCTAGGTTTCACTGGTAAGTTTCACGGGTCAAGGTTTCACGGGTAAGTTTCACGGGTAAGTTTCACGGGTATGTTTCACGGGTGACGTTTCACGGGTCTTGGTTTCACTGGTAAGTTTCACGGGTCAAGGTTTCACGGGTAAGTTTCACGGGTAAGTTTCACGGGTATGTTTCACGGGTGACGTTTTACGGGTCTAGGTTTCACTGGTAAGTTTCACGGGTCAAGGTTTCACGGGTAAGTTTCACGGGTGTTTCACGGGTATGTTTCACGGGTGACGTTTCACGGGTCTAGGTTTCACTGGTAAGTTTCACGGGTCAAGGTTTTACGGGTTAGTTTCACGGGTCTAGGTTTCACTGGTAAGTTTCACGGGTCAAGGTTTCACGGGTAAGTTTCACGGGTAAGTTTCACGGGTTTGTTTCACGGGTGACGTTTCACGGGTCTAGGTTTCACTGGAAAGTTTCACGGGTCAAGGTTTCACGGGTAAGTTTCACGGGTAAGTTTCACGGGTATGTTTCACGGGTGACGTTTCACGGGTCTAGGTTTCACTGGTAAGTTTCACGGGTCAAGGTTTCACGGGTAAGTTTTACGGGTAAGTTTCACGGGTGACGTTTCACGGGTGACGTTTCACGGGTCTAGGTTTCACTGGTAAGTTTCACGGGTCAAGGTTTCACGGGTAAGTTTCACGGGTAAGTTTCACGGGTATGTTTCACGGGTGACGTTTCACGGGTCTAGGTTTCACTGGAAAGTTTCACGGGTCAAGGTTTCACGGGTAAGTTTCAAGGGTAAGTTTCACGGGTAAGTTTTACGGGTATGTTTTACAGGTGACGTTTCACGGGTCTAGGTTTCACTGGTAAGTTTCACGGGTCAAGGTTTCACGGGTAAGTTTCACGGGTAAGTTTCACGGGTAAGTTTCACGGGTATGTTTCATGGGTGATGTTTCACGGGTCTAGGTTTCACTGGTAAGTTTCGCGGGTCAAGGTTTCACGGGTAAGTTTCACGGGTAAGTTTCACGGGTAAGTTTCACGGGTATGTTTCACGGGTGACGTTTCACGGGTCTAGGTTTCACTGGAAAGTTTCACGGGTCAAGGTTTCACGGGTAAGTTTCACGGGTAAGTTTTACGGGTATGTTTCACAGGTGACGTTTCACGGGTCTAGGTTTCACTGGTAAGTTTCACGGGTCAAGGTTTCACGGGTAAGTTTCACGGGTAAGTTTCACGGGTATGTTTCATGGGTGATGTTTCACGGGTCTAGGTTTCACTGGTAAGATTCACGGGTCAAGGTTTCACGGGTAAGTTTCACGGGTAAGTTTTACGGGTATGTTTTACAGGTGACGTTTTACGGGTCTAGGTTTCACTGGTAAGTTTCACGGGTCAAGGTTTCACGGGTAAGTTTCACGGGTAAGTTTCACGGGTATGTTTCACGGGTGACGTTTCACGGGTCTAGGTTTCACTGGTAAGTTTCACGGGTCAAGGTTTCACGGGTAAGTTTCACGGGTAAGTTTCACGGGTATGTTTCACGGGTGACGTTTCACGGGTCTAGGTTTCACTGGTAAGTTTCACGGGTCAAGGTTTTACGGGTAAGTTTCACGGGTAAGTTTCACGGGTATGTTTCACGGGTGACGTTTCACGGGTCTAGGTTTCACTGGTAAGTTTCACGGGTCAAGGTTTCACGGGTAAGTTTCACGGGTAAGTTTCACGGGTAAGTTTCACGGGTGACGTTTCACGGGTCTATTTTTCACTGGTAAGTTTCACGGGTCAAGGTTTCACGGGTAAGTTTCACGTGTAAGTTTTACGGGTGACGTTTCACGGGTCTAGGTTTCACTGGTAAGTTTCACGGGTCAAGGTTTCACGGGTAAGTTTCACGGGTAAGTTTCACGGGTAAGTTTCACGGGTAAGTTTCACGGGTGACGTTTCACGGGTCTAGGTTTCACTGGTAAGTTTCACGGGTCAAGGTTTCACGGGTAAGTTTCACGGGTAAGTTTCACGGGTAAGTTTCACGGGTAAGTTTCATGGGTGACGTTTCACGGGTCTAGGTTTCACTGGTAAGTTTCACGGGTCAAGGTTTCACGGGTAAGTTTCACGGGTAAGTTTCACGGGTGACATTTCACGGGTCTAGGTTTCACTGGTAAGTTTCACGGGTCAAGGTTTCACGGGTAAGTTTCACGGGTAAGTTTCACGGGTATGTTTCAAGGGTGACGTTTCACGGGTCTAGGTTTCACTGGTAAGTTTTACGGGTCAAGGTTTCACGGGTAAGTTTCACGGGTATGTTTCACGGGTGATGTTTCACGGGTCTTGGTTTCACTGGTAAGTTTCACGGGTCAAGGTTTCACGGGTAAGTTTCACGGGTAAGTTTCACGGGTATGTTTCACGGGTGACGTTTCACGGGTCTAGGTTTCACTGGTAAGTTTCACGGGTTAAGGTTTCACGGGTAAGTTTCACGGGTAAGTTTCACGGGTATGTTTCACGGGTGACGTTTCACGGGTCTAGGTTTCACTGGTAAGTTTCACGGGTCAAGGTTTTACAGGTAAGTTTCACGGGTCTAGGTTTCACTGGTAAGTTTAACGGGTCAAGGTTTCACGGGTAAGTTTCACGGGTAAGTTTCACGGGTAAGTTTCACGGGTGACGTTTCACGGGTCTAGGTTTCACTGGTAAGTTTCACGGGTCAAGGTTTCACGGGTAAGTTTCACGGGTAAGTTTCACGGGTGACGTTTCACGGGTCTAGGTTTCACTGGTAAGTTTCACGGGTCAATGTTTCACGGGTAAGTTTCACGGGTAAGTTTTACGGGTATGTTTCAAGGGTGACGTTTCACGGGTCTAGGTTTCACTGGTAAGTTTCACGGGTCAAGGTTTCACGGGTAAGTTTCACGGGTAAGTTTCACGGGTATGTTTCACGGGTGACGTTTCACGGGTCTTGGTTTCACTGGTAAGTTTCACGGGTCAAGGTTTCACGGGTAAGTTTCACGGGTAAGTTTCACGGGTAAGTTTCACGGGTATGTTTCACGGGTGACGTTTCACGGGTCTAGGTTTCACTGGTAAGTTTTACGGGTCAAGGTTTCACGGGTAAGTTTCACGGGTAAGTTTCACGGGTAAGTTTCACGGGTATGTTTCACGGGTGATGTTTCACGGGTCTAGGTTTCACTGGTAAGTTTCACGGGTCAAGGTTTTACGGGTAAGTTTCACGGGTCTAGGTTTCACTGGTAAGTTTCACGGGTCAAGGTTTCACGGGTAAGTTTCACGGGTAAGTTTCACGGGTTTGTTTCACGGGTGACGTATCACGGGTCTAGGTTTCACTGGAAAGTTTCACGGGTCAAGGTTTCACGGGTAAGTTTCACGGGTATGTTTCACGGGTGACGTTTCACGGGTCTAGGTTTCACTGGTAAGTTTCACGGGTCAAGGTTTCACGGGTAAGTTTTACGGGTAAGTTTCACGGGTGACGTTTCACGGGTGACGTTTCACGGGTCTAGGTTTCACTGGTAAGTTTCACGGGTCAAGGTTTCACGGGTAAGTTTCACGGGTAAGTTTCACGGGTATGTTTCACGGGTGACGTTTCACGGGTCTAGGTTTCACTGGAAAGTTTCACGGGTCAAGGTTTCACGGGTAAGTTTCACGGGTAAGTTTTACGGGTATGTTTCACAGGTGACGTTTCACGGGTCTAGGTTTCACTGGTAAGTTTCACGGGTCAAGGTTTCACGGGTAAGTTTCACGGGTAAGTTTCACGGGTATGTTTCATGGGTGATGTTTCACGGGTCTAGGTTTCACTGGTAAGATTCACGGGTCAAGGTTTCACGGGTAAGTTTCACGGGTAAGTTTTACGGGTATGTTTTACAGGTGACGTTTCACGGGTCTAGGTTTCACTGGTAAGTTTCACGGGTCAAGGTTTCACGGGTAAGTTTCACGGGTAAGTTTCACGGGTATGTTTCACGGGTGACGTTTCACGGGTCTAGGTTTCACTGGTAAGTTTCACGGGTCAAGGTTTCACGGGTAAGTTTCACGGGTAAGTTTCACGGGTATGTTTCACGGGTGACGTTTCACGGGTCTAGGTTTCACTGGTAAGTTTCACAGGTCAAGGTTTTACGGGTAAGTTTCACGGGTAAGTTTCACGGGTATGTTTCACGGGTGACGTTTCACGGGTCTAGGTTTCACTGGTAAGTTTCACGGGTCAAGGTTTCACGGGTAAGTTTCACGGGTAAGTTTCACGGGTTAGTTTCACGGGTGACGTTTCACGGGTCTATTTTTCACTGGTAAGTTTTACGGGTCAAGGTTTCACGGGTAAGTTTCACGTGTAAGTTTTACGGGTGACGTTTCACGGGTCTAGGTTTCACTGGTAAGTTTCACGGGTCAAGGTTTCACGGGTAAGTTTCACGGGTAAGTTTCACGGGTAAGTTTCACGGGTGACGTTTCACGGGTCTAGGTTTCACTGGTAAGTTTCACGGGTCAAGGTTTCACGGGTAAGTTTCACGGGTAAGTTTCACGGGTAAGTTTCACGGGTAAGTTTCATGGGTGACGTTTCACGGGTCTAGGTTTCACTGGTAAGTTTCACGGGTCAAGGTTTCACGGGTAAGTTTCACGGGTAAGTTTCACGGGTCTAGGTTTCACTGGTAAGTTTCACGGGTCAAGGTTTCACGGGTAAGTTTCACGGGTAAGTTTCACGGGTAAGTTTCACGGGTGACGTTTCACGGGTCTAGGTTTCACTGGTAAGTTTTACGGGTCAAGGTTTCACGGGTAAGTTTCACGGGTATGTTTCACGGGTGATGTTTCACGGGTCTTGGTTTCACTGGTAAGTTTCACGGGTCAAGGTTTAACGGGTAAGTTTCACGGGTAAGTTTCACGGGTATGTTTCACGGGTGACGTTTCACGGGTCTAGGTTTCACTGGTAAGTTTCACGGGTTAAGGTTTCACGGGTAAGTTTCACGGGTAAGTTTCACGGGTATGTTTCACGGGTGACGTTTCACGGGTCTAGGTTTCACTGGTAAGTTTCACGGGTCAAGGTTTTACAGGTAAGTTTCACGGGTCTAGGTTTCACTGGTAAGTTTCACGGGTCAAGGTTTCACGGGTAAGTTTCACGGGTAAGTTTCACGGGTAAGTTTCACGGGTAAGTTTCACGGGTGACGTTTCACGGGTCTAGGTTTCACTGGTAAGTTTCACGGGTCAAGGTTTCACGGGTAAGTTTCACGGGTAAGTTTCACGGGTAAGTTTCACGGGTGACGTTTCACGGGTCTAGGTTTCACTGGTAAGTTTCACGGGTCAAGGTTTCACGGGTAAGTTTCACGGGTAAGTTTTACGGGTATGTTTCAAGGGTGACGTTTCACGGGTCTAGGTTTCACTGGTAAGTTTCACGGGTCAAGGTTTCACGGGTAAGTTTCACGGGTAAGTTTCACGGGTATGTTTCACGGGTGACGTTTCACGGGTCTTGGTTTCACTGGTAAGTTTCACGGGTCAAGGTTTAACGGGTAAGTTTCACGGGTAAGTTTCACGGGTAAGTTTCACGGGTATGTTTCACGGGTGACGTTTCACGGGTCTAGGTTTCACTGGTAAGTTTTACGGGTCAAGGTTTCACGGGTAAGTTTCACGGGTAAGTTTCACGGGTAAGTTTCACGGGTATGTTTCACGGGTGATGTTTCACGGGTCTAGGTTTCACTGGTAAGTTTCACGGGTCAAGGTTTTACGGGTAAGTTTCACGGGTCTAGGTTTCACTGGTAAGTTTCACGGGTCAAGGTTTCACGGGTAAGTTTCACGGGTAAGTTTCACGGGTTTGTTTCACGGGTGACGTTTCACGGGTCTATGTTTCACTGGAAAGTTTCACGGGTCAAGGTTTCACGGGTAAGTTTCACGGGTAAGATTCACGGGTATGTTTCACGGGTGACGTTTCACGGGTCTAGGTTTCACTGGTAAGTTTCACGGGTCAAGGTTTCACGGGTAGGTTTTACGGGTAAGTTTCACGGGTGACGTTTCACGGGTGACGTTTCACGGGTCTAGGTTTCACTGGTAAGTTTCACGGGTCAAGGTTTCACGGGTAAGTTTCACGGGTAAGTTTCACGGGTATGTTTCACGGGTGACGTTTCACGGGTCTAGGTTTCACTGGAAAGTTTCACGGGTCAAGGTTTCACGGGTAAGTTTCAAGGGTAAGTTTCACGGGTAAGTTTTACAAGTATGTTTTACAGGTGACGTTTCACGGGTCTAGGTTTCACTGGTAAGTTTCACGGGTCAAGGTTTCACGGGTAAGTTTCACGGGTAAGTTTCACGGGTAAGTTTCACGGGTATGTTTCATGGGTGATGTTTCACGGGTCTAGGTTTCACTGGTAAGTTTCGCGGGTCAAGGTTTCACGGGTAAGTTTCACGGGTAAGTTTCACGGGTATGTTTCACGGGTGACGTTTCACGGGTCTAGGTTTCACTGGAAAGTTTCACGGGTCAAGGTTTCACGGGTAAGTTTCACGGGTAAGTTTTACGGGTATGTTTTACAGGTGACGTTTCACGGGTCTAGGTTTCACTGGTAAGTTTCACGGGTCAAGGTTTCACGGGTAAGTTTCACGGGTAAGTTTCACGGGTATGTTTCATGGGTGATGTTTCACGGGTCTAGGTTTCACTGGTAAGTTTCACGGGTCAAGGTTTCACGGGTAAGTTTCACGGGTAAGTTTTACGGGTATGTTTTACAGGTGAAGTTTCACGGGTCTAGGTTTCACTGGTAAGTTTCACGGGTCAAGGTTTCACGGGTAAGTTTCACGGGTAAGTTTCACGGGTATGTTTCACGGGTGACGTTTCACGGGTCTAGGTTTCACTGGTAAGTTTCACGGGTCAAGGTTTCACGGGTAAGTTTCACGGGTAAGTTTCACGGGTATGTTTCACGGGTGACGTTTCACGGGTCTAGGTTTCACTGGTAAGTTTCACGGGTCAAGGTTTCACGGGTAAGTTTCACGGGTAAGTTTCACGGGTATGTTTCACGGGTCTAGGTTTCACTGGTAAGTATCACGGGTCAAGGTTTCACGGGTAAGTTTCACGGGTAAGTTTCACGGGTGACGTTTCACGGGTCTATTTTTCTCTGGTAAGTTTCACGGGTCAAGGTTTCACGGGTAAGTTTCACGTGTAAGTTTCACGGGTGACGTTTCACGGGTCTAGGTTTCACTGGTAAGTTTCACGGGTCAAGGTTTCACGTGTAAGTTTCACGGGTAAGTTTCACGGGTAAGTTTCACGGGTGACGTTTCACGGGTCTAGGTTTCACTAGTAAGTTTTACGGGTCAAGGTTTCACGGGTAAGTTTCACGGGTAAGTTTCACGGGTAAGTTTCACGGGTAAGTTTCATGGGTGACGTTTCACGGGTCTAGGTTTCACTGGTAAGTTTCACGGGTCAAGGTTTCACGGGTAAGTTTCACGGGTAAGTTTCACGGGTGACGTTTCACGGGTCTAGGTTTCACTGGTAAGTTTCACGGGTCAAGGTTTCACGGGTAAGTTTCACGGGTAAGTTTCACGGGTATGTTTCAAGGGTGACGTTTCACGGGTCTAGGTTTCACTGGTAAGTTTTACGGGTCAAGGTTTCACGGGTAAGTTTCACGGGTAAGTTTTACGGGTATGTTTTACAGGTGACGTTTCACGGGTCTAGGTTTCACTGGTAAGTTTCACGGGTCAAGGTTTCACGGGTAAGTTTCACAGGTAAGTTTCACGGGTAAGTTTCACGGGTAAGTTTCACGGGTATGTTTCACGGGTCTAGGTTTCACTGGTAAGTATCACGGGTCAAGGTTTCACGGGTAAGTTTCACGGGTAAGTTTCACGGGTGACGTTTCACGGGTCTATTTTTCTCTGGTAAGTTTCACGGGTCAAGGTTTCACGGGTAAGTTTCACGTGTAAGTTTCACGGGTGACGTTTCACGGGTCTAGGTTTCACTGGTAAGTTTCACGGGTCAAGGTTTCACGGGTAAGTTTCACGGGTAAGTTTCACGGGTAAGTTTCACGGGTGACGTTTCACGGGTCTAGGTTTCACTAGTAAGTTTCACGGGTCAAGGTTTCACGGGTAAGTTTCACGGGTAAGTTTCACGGGTAAGTTTCACGGGTAAGTTTCATGGGTGACGTTTCACGGGTCTAGGTTTCACTGGTAAGTTTCACGGGTCAAGGTTTCACGGGTAAGTTTCACGGGTAAGTTTCACGGGTGACGTTTCACGGGTCTAGGTTTCACTGGTAAGTTTCACGGGTCAAGGTTTCACGGGTAAGTTTCACGGGTAAGTTTCACGGGTATGTTTCAAGGGTGACGTTTCACGGGTCTAGGTTTCACTGGTAAGTTTTACGGGTCAAGGTTTCACGGGTAAGTTTCACGGGTAAGTTTCACGGGTATGTTTCACGGGTGATGTTTCACGGGTCTTGGTTTTACTGGTAAGTTTCACGGGTCAATGTTTCACGGGTAAGTTTCACGGGTAAGTTTCACGGGTATGTTTCACGGGTGACGTTTCACGGGTCTAGGTTTCACTGGTAAGTTTCACGGGTTAAGGTTTCACGGGTAAGTTTCACGGGTAAGTTTCACGGGTAAGTTTCACGGGTATGTTTCACGGGTGACGTTTCACGGGTCTAGGTTTCACTGGTAAGTTTCACGGGTCAAGGTTTTACGGGTAAGTTTCACGGGTCTAGGTTTCACTGGTAAGTTTCACGGGTCAAGGTTTCACGGGTAAGTTTCACGGGTAAGTTTCACGGGTTTGTTTCACGGGTGACGTTTCACGGGTCTAGGTTTCACTGGAAAGTTTCACGGGTCAAGGTTTCACGGGTAAGTTTCACGGGTAAGTTTCACGGGTATGTTTCACGGGTGACGTTTCACTGGTAAGTTTCACGGGTCAAGGTTTCACGAGTAAGTTTCACGGGTAAGTTTTACGGGTAAGTTTCACGGGTGACGTTTCACGGGTGACGTTTCACGGGTCTAGGTTTCACTGGTAAGTTTCACGGGTCAAGGTTTCACGGGTAAGTTTCACGGGTAAGTTTCACGGGTATGTTTCACGGGTGACGTTTCACGGGTCTAGGTTTCACTGGAAAGTTTCACGGGTCAAGGTTTCACGGGTAAGTTTCAAGGGTAAGTTTCACGGGTAAGTTTAACGGGTATGTTTTACAGGTGACGTTTCACGGATCTAGGTTTCACTGGTAAGTTTCACGGGTCAAGGTTTCACGGGTAAGTTTCACGGGTAAGTTTCACGGGTAAGTTTCACGGGTATGTTTCACGGGTGACGTTTCACGGGTCTAGGTTTCACTGGTAAGTTTCACGGGTCAAGGTTTCACGGGTAAGTTTCACTGGTAAGTTTCACGGGTATGTTTCACGGGTGACGTTTCACGGGTCTAGGTTTCACTGGTAAGTTTTACTGGTCAAGGTTTCATGGTTAAGTTTCACGGGTAAGTTTCACGGGTGACGTTTCACGGGTCTAGGTTTCACTGGTAAGTTTCACGGGTCAAGGTTTCACGGGTAAGTTTCACGGGTAAGTTTCACGGGTATGTTTCACGGGTGACGTTTCACGGGTCTAGGTTTCACTGGAAAGTTTCACGGGTCAAGGTTACACGGGTAAGTTTCAAGGGTAAGTTTCACGGGTAAGTTTTACGGGTATGTTTTACAGGTGACGTTTCACGGGTCTAGGTTTCACTGGTAAGTTTCACGGGTCAAGGTTTCACGGGTAAGTTTCACAGGTAAGTTTCACGGGTAAGTTTCACGGGTAAGTTTCACGGGTATGTTTCACGGGTGACGTTTCACGGGTCTAGGTTTCACTGGTAAGTTTCACTGGTAAGTTTCACGGGTCAAGGTTTCACGGGTAAGTTTCACGGGTAAGTTTCACGGGTATGTTTCACGGGTATGTTTCACGGGTGACGTTTCACGGGTCTAGGTTTCACTGGTAAGTTTCACGGGTCAAGGTTTCACGGGTAAGTTTCACGGGTATGTTTCACGGGTGACGTTTCACGGGTCTAGGTTTCACTGGAAAGTTTCACGGGTCAAGGTTTCACGGGTAAGTTTCACTGGTAAGTTTTACGGGTATGTTTTACAGGTGACGTTTCACGGGTCTAGGTTTCACTGGTAAGTTTCACGGGTCAAGGTTTCACGGGTAAGTTTCACGGGTAAGTTTCACGAATATGTTTTACGGGTGACGTTTCACGGGTCTAGGTTTCACTGGTAAGTTTCACGGGTCAAGATTTCACGGGTAAGTTTCACGGGTATGTTTCACGGGTGACGTTTCACGGGTCTAGGTTTCACTGGTAAGTTTCACGGGTCAAGGTTTCACGGGTAAGTTTCACTGGTAAGTTTCACGGGTATGTTTCACGGGTGACGTTTCACGGGTCTAGGTTTCACTGGTAAGTTTCACTGGTCAAGGTTTCATGGTTAAGTTTCACGGGTATGATTCACGGGTGACGTTTCACGGGTCTAGGTTTCACTGGTAAGTATCACAGGTCAAGGTTTCACGGGTAAGTTTCACGGGTAAGTTTCACGGGTATGTTTCACGGGTGACGTTTCACGGGTCTAGGTTTCACTGGTAAGTTTCACGGGTCAAGGTTTTACGGGTAAGTTTCACGGGTAAGTTTCACGGGTGACGTTTCACGGGTATAGGTTTCACTGGTAAGTTTCACGGGTCAAGGTTTTACGGGTAAGTTTCACGGGTCTAGGTTTCACTGGTAAGTTTTACGGGTCAAGGTTTCACGGGTAAGTTTCACGGGTAAGTTTCACGGGTTTGTTTCACGGGTGACGTTTCACGGGTCTAGGTTTCACTGGAAAGTTTCACGGGTCAAGGTTTCACGGGTAAGTTTCACGCGTAAGTTTCACGGGTATGTTTCACGGGTGACGTTTCACGGGTCTAGGTTTCACTGGTAAGTTTCACGGGTCAAGGTTTCACGGGTAAGTTTCACGGGTAAGTTTCACGGGTATGTTTCACGGGTGACGTTTTACGGGTCTAGGTTTCACTGGTAAGTTTCACGAGTCAAGGTTTCACGGGTAAGTTTCACGGGTAAGTTTCACGGGTAAGTTTCACGGGTATGTTTCACGGGTGACGTTTCACGGGTCTAGGTTTCACTGGTAAGTTTCACGGGTCAAGGTTTCACGGGTAAGTTTCACGGGTAAGTTTCACGGGTATGTTTCACGGGTATGTTTCACGGGTGACGTTTCACGGGTCTAGGTTTCACTGGTAAGTTTCACGGGTCAAGGTTTCACGGGTAAGTTTCACGGGTAAGTTTCACGGGTATGTTTCACGGGTGACGTTTCACGGGTCTAGGTTTCACTGGTAAGTTTCACGGGTCAAGGTTTCACGGGTAAGTTTCACGGGTAAGTTTCACGGGTATGTTTCACGGGTGACGTTTCACGGGTCTAGGTTTCACTGGTAAGTTTCACTGGTCAAGGTTTCATGGTTAAGTTTCACGGGTAAGTTTCACGGGTGACGTTTCACGGGTCTAGGTTTCACTGGTAAGTTTCACGGGTCAAGGTTTCACGGGTAAGTTTCACGGGTAAGTTTCACGGGTATGTTTCACGGGTGACGTTTCACGGGTCTAGGTTTCACTGGAAAGTTTCACGGGTCAAGGTTACACGGGTAAGTTTCAAGGGTAAGTTTCACGGGTAAGTTTTACGGGTATGTTTTACAGGTGACGTTTCACGGGTCTAGGTTTCACTGGTAAGTTTCACGGGTCAAGGTTTCACGGGTAAGTTTCACAGGTAAGTTTCACGGGTAAGTTTCACGGGTAAGTTTCACGGGTATGTTTCACGGGTGACGTTTCACGGGTCTAGGTTTCACTGGTAAGTTTCACTGGTAAGTTTCACGGGTCAAGGTTTCACGGGTAAGTTTCACGGGTAAGTTTCACGGGTATGTTTCACGGGTATGTTTCACGGGTGACATTTCACGGGTCTAGGTTTCACTGGTAAGTTTCACGGGTCAAGGTTTCACGGGTAAGTTTCACGGGTATGTTTCACGGGTGACGTTTCACGGGTCTAGGTTTCACTGGAAAGCTTCACGGGTCAAGGTTTCACGGGTAAGTTTCACGGGTAAGTTTTACGGGTATGTTTTACAGGTGACGTTTCACGGGTCTAGGTTTCACTGGTAAGTTTTACTGGTCAAGGTTTCATGGTTAAGTTTCACGGGTAAGTTTCACGGGTGACGTTTCACGGGTCTAGGTTTCACTGGTAAGTTTCACGGGTCAAGGTTTCACGGGTAAGTTTCACGGGTAAGTTTCACGGGTATGTTTCACGGGTGACGTTTCACGGGTCTAGGTTTCACTGGAAAGTTTCACGGGTCAAGGTTACACGGGTAAGTTTCAAGGGTAAGTTTCACGGGTGACGTTTCACGGGTCTAGGTTTCACTGGTAAGTTTCACGGGTCAAGGTTTCACGGGTAAGTTTCACAGGTAAGTTTCACGGGTAAGTTTCACGGGTAAGTTTCACGGGTATGTTTCACGGGTGACGTTTCACGGGTCTAGGTTTCACTGGTAAGTTTCACTGGTCAAGGTTTCATGGGTAAGTTTCACGGGTAAGTTTCACGGGTGACGTTTCACGGGTCTAGGTTTCACTGGTAAGTTTCACGGGTCAAGGTTTCACGGGTAAGTTTCACGGGTAAGTTTCACGGGTATGTTTCACGGGTGACGTTTCACGGGTCTAGGTTTCACTGGAAAGTTTCACGGGTCAAGGTTACACGGGTAAGTTTCAAGGGTAAGTTTCACGGGTAAGTTTTACGGGTATGTTTTACAGGTGACGTTTCACGGGTCTAGGTTTCACTGGTAAGTTTCACGGGTCAAGGTTTCACGGGTAAGTTTCACAGGTAAGTTTCACGGGTAAGTTTCACGGGTAAGTTTCACGGGTATGTTTCACGGGTGACGTTTCACGGGTCTAGGTTTCACTGGTAAGTTTCACTGGTCAAGGTTTCATGGGTAAGTTTCACGGGTAAGTTTCACGGGTGACGTTTCACGGGTCTAGGTTTCACTGGTAAGTTTCACGGGTCAAGGTTTCACGGGTAAGTTTCACGGGTAAGTTTCACGGGTATGTTTCACGGGTGACGTTTCACGGGTCTAGGTTTCACTGGAAAGTTTCACGGGTCAAGGTTACACGGGTAAGTTTCAAGGGTAAGTTTCACGGGTAAGTTTTACGGGTATGTTTTACAGGTGACGTTTCACGGGTCTAGGTTTCACTGGTAAGTTTCACGGGTCAAGGTTTCACGGGTAAGTTTCACAGGTAAGTTTCACGGGTAAGTTTCACGGGTAAGTTTCACTGGTAAGTTTCACGGGTCAAGGTTTCACGGGTAAGTTTCACGGGTAAGTTTCACGGGTATGTTTCACGGGTATGTTTCACGGGTGACGTTTCACGGGTCTAGGTTTCACTGGTAAGTTTCACGGGTCAAGGTTTCACGGGTAAGTTTCACGGGTATGTTTCACGGGTGACGTTTCACTGGTCTAGGTTTCACTGGAAAGTTTCACGGGTCAAGGTTTCACGGGTAAGTTTCACGGGTAAGTTTTACGGGTATGTTTTACAGGTGACGTTTCACGGGTCTAGGTTTCACTGGTAAGTTTCACGGGTCAAGGTTTCACGGGTAAGTTTCACGGGTAAGTTTCACGAATATGTTTTACGGGTGACGTTTCACGGGTCTAGGTTTCACTGGTAAGTTTCACGGGTCAAGATTTCACGGGTAAGTTTCACGGGTATGTTTCACGGGTGACGTTTCACGGGTCTAGGTTTCACTGGTAAGTTTCACGGGTCAAGGTTTCACGGGTAAGTTTCACTGGTAAGTTTCACGGGTATGTTTCACGGGTGACGTTTCACGGGTCTAGGTTTCACTGGTAAGTTTCACTGGTCAAGGTTTCATGGTTAAGTTTCACGGGTATGATTCACGGGTGACGTTTCACGGGTCTAGGTTTCACTGGTAAGTTTCACGGGTCAAGGTTTCACGGGTAAGTTTCACGGGTAAGTTTCACGGGTATGTTTCACGGGTGACGTTTCACGGGTCTAGGTTTCACTGGTAAGTTTCACGGGTCAAGGTTTTACGGGTAAGTTTCACGGGTAAGTTTCACGGGTGACGTTTCACGGGTATAGGTTTCACTGGTAAGTTTCACGGGTCAAGGTTTTACGGGTAAGTTTCACGGGTCTAGGTTTTACTGGTAAGTTTCACGGGTCAAGGTTTCACGGGTAAGTTTCACGGGTAAGTTTCACGGGTTTGTTTCACGGGTGACGTTTCACGGGTCTAGGTTTCACTGGAAAGTTTCACGGGTCAAGGTTTCACGGGTAAGTTTCACGCGTAAGTTTCACGGGTATGTTTCACGGGTGACGTTTCACGGGTCTAGGTTTCACTGGTAAGTTTCACGGGTCAAGGTTTCACGGGTAAGTTTCACGGGTAAGTTTCACGGGTATGTTTCACGGGTGACGTTTTACGGGTCTAGGTTTCACTGGTAAGTTTCACGAGTCAAGGTTTCACGGGTAAGTTTCACGGGTAAGTTTCACGGGTAAGTTTCACGGGTATGTTTCACGGGTGACGTTTCACGGGTCTAGGTTTCACTGGTAAGTTTCACGGGTCAAGGTTTCACGGGTAAGTTTCACGGGTAAGTTTCACGGGTATGTTTCACGGGTATGTTTCACGGGTGACGTTTCACGGGTCTAGGTTTCACTGGTAAGTTTCACGGGTCAAGGTTTCACGGGTAAGTTTCACGGGTAAGTTTCACGGGTATGTTTCACGGGTGACGTTTCACGGGTCTAGGTTTCACTGGTAAGTTTCACGGGTCAAGGTTTCACGGGTAAGTTTCACAGGTAAGTTTCACGGGTATGTTTCACGGGTGACGTTTCACGGGTCTAGGTTTCACTGGTAAGTTTCACGGGTCAATGTTAAACGGGTAAGTTTCACGGGTAAGTTTCACGGGTATGTTTCACGGGTGACGTTTCACGGGTCTAGGTTTCACTGGTAAGTTTCACGGGTCAAGGTTTTACGGGTAAGTTTCACGGGTAAGTTTCACGGGTATGTTTCACGGGTGACGTTTCACGGGTCTAGGTTTCACTGGTAAGTTTCACTGGTCAAGGTTTCACGGGTAAGTTTCACGGGTAAGTTTCACGGGTATGTTTCACGGGTGACGTTTCACGGGTCTAGGTTTCACTGGTAAGTTTCACGGGTCAAGGTTTTACGGGTAAGTTTCACGGGTAAGTTTCACGGGTGACGTTTCACGGGTCTAGGTTTCACTGGTAAGTTTCACGGGTCAAGGTTTTACGGGTAAGTTTCACGGGTCTAGGTTTCACTGGTAAGTTTCACGGGTCAAGGTTTCACGGGTAAGTTTCACGGGTATGTTTCACGGGTGACGTTTCACGGGTCTAGGTTTCACTGGTAAGTTTCACGGGTCAAGGTTTCACGGGTAAGTTTCACGGGTAAGTTTCACGGGTAAGTTTTACGGGTATGTTTTACAGGTGACGTTTCACGGGTCTAGGTTTTACTGGTAAGTTTCACGGGTCAAGGTTTTACGGGTAAGTTTCACGGGTATGTTTCATGGGTGATGTTACACAAGTCTAGGTTTCACTGGTTATTTTCACGGGTCAAGGTTTCACGGGTAAGTTTCACGGGTAAGTTTCACGGGTATGTTTCACGGGTGACGTTTCACGGGTCTAGGTTTCACTGGAAAGTTTCACGGGTCAAGGTTTCACGGGTAAGTTTCACGGGTAAGTTTTACGGGTATGTTTTACAGGTGACGTTTCACGGGTCTAGGTTTCACTGGTAAGTTTCACGGGTATGTTTCACGGGTGACGTTTCACGGGTCTAGGTTTCACTGGTAAGTTTCACGGGTCAAGGTTTCACGGGTAAGTTTCACGGGTAAGTTTCACGGGTATGTTTCACGGGTATGTTTCACGGGTCAAGGTTTCACGGGTAAGTTTCACGGGTATGTTTCACGGGTGACGTTTCACGGGTCTAGGTTTCACTGGAAAGTTTCACTGGTCAAGGTTTCACGGGTAAGTTTCACGGGTAAGTTTTACGGGTATGTTTTACAGGTGACGTTTCACGGGTCTAGGTTTCACTGGTAAGTTTCACGGGTCAAGGTTTCACGGGTAAGTTTCACGGGTAAGTTTCACGGGTATGTTTTACGGGTGACGTTTCACGGGTCTAGGTTTCACTGGTAAGTTTCACGAGTCAAGGATTCACGGGTAAGTTTCACGGGTAAGTTTTACGGGTAAGTTTCACGGGTGACGTTTCACGGGTCTAGGTTTCACTGGTAAGTTTCACGGGTCAAGGTTTCACGGGTAAGTTTCACGGGTATGTTTCACGGGTAAGTTTCACGGGTATGTTTCACGGGTGACGTTTTACGGGTCTAGGTTTCACTGGTAAGATTCACGGGTCAAGGTTTCACGGGTAAGTTTCACGGGTAAGTTTCACGGGTATGTTTCACGGGTATGTTTCACGGGTGACGTTTCACGGGTCTAGGTTTCACTGGTAAGTTTCACGGGTCAAGGTTTCACGGGTAAGTTTCACGGGTAAGTTTCACGGGTATGTTTCACGGGTGACGTTTCACGGGTCTAGGTTTCACTGGAAAGTTTCACGGGTCAAGGTTTCACGGGTAAGTTTCACGGGTAAGTTTTACGGGTATGTTTTACAGGTGACGTTTCACGGGTCTAGGTTTCACTGGTAAGTTTCACGGGTATGTTTCACGGGTGACGTTTCACGGGTCTAGGTTTCACTGGTAAGTTTCACGGGTCAAGGTTTCACGGGTAAGTTTCACGGGTAAGTTTCACGGGTATGTTTCACGGGTATGTTTTACGGGTCAAGGTTTAACGGGTAAGTTTCACGGGTATGTTTCACGGGTGACGTTTCACGGGTCTAGGTTTCACTGGAAAGTTTCACGGGTCAAGGTTTCACGGGTAAGTTTCACGGGTAAGTTTTACGGGTATGTTTTACAGGTGACGTTTCACGGGTCTAGGTTTCACTGGTAAGTTTCACGGGTCAAGGTTTCACGGGTAAGTTTCACGGGTATGTTTTACGGGTGACGTTTCACGGGTCTAGGTTTCACTGGTAAGTTTCACGGGTCAAGGTTTCACGGGTAAGTTTCACGGGTATGTTTCACGGGTGACGTTTCACGGGTCTAGGTTTCACTGGTAAGTTTCACGGGTCAAGGTTTCACGGGTAAGTTTCACTGGTAAGTTTCACGGGTATGTTTCACGGGTGACGTTTCACGGGTCTAGGTTTCACTGGTAAGTTTCACTGGTCAAGGTTTCATGGTTAAGTTTCACGGGTAAGTTTCACGGGTATGATTCACGGGTGACGTTTCACGGGTCTAGGTTTCACTGGTAAGTTTCACGGGTCAAGGTTTCACGGGTAAGTTTCACGGGTAAGTTTCACGGGTATGTTTCACGGGTATGTTTCACGGGTCAAGGTTTCACGGGTAAGTTTCACGGGTATGTTTCACGGGTGACGTTTCACGGGTCTAGGTTTCACTGGAAAGTTTCACTGGTCAAGGTTTCACGGGTAAGTTTCACGGGTAAGTTTTACGGGTATGTTTTACAGGTGACGTTTCACGGGTCTAGGTTTCACTGGTAAGTTTCACGGGTCAAGGTTTCACGGGTAAGTTTCACGGGTAAGTTTCACGGGTATGTTTTACGGGTGACGTTTCACGGGTCTAGGTTTCACTGGTAAGTTTCACGAGTCAAGGATTCACGGGTAAGTTTCACGGGTAAGTTTTACGGGTAAGTTTCACGGGTGACGTTTCACGGGTCTAGGTTTCACTGGTAAGTTTCACGGGTCAAGGTTTCACGGGTAAGTTTCACGGGTATGTTTCACGGGTAAGTTTCACGGGTATGTTTCACGGGTGACGTTTTACGGGTCTAGGTTTCACTGGTAAGATTCACGGGTCAAGGTTTCACGGGTAAGTTTCACGGGTAAGTTTCACGGGTATGTTTCACGGGTATGTTTCACGGGTGACGTTTCACGGGTCTAGGTTTCACTGGTAAGTTTCACGGGTCAAGGTTTCACGGGTAAGTTTCACGGGTAAGTTTCACGGGTATGTTTCACGGGTGACGTTTCACGGGTCTAGGTTTCACTGGAAAGTTTCACGGGTCAAGGTTTCACGGGTAAGTTTCACGGGTAAGTTTTACGGGTATGTTTTACAGGTGACGTTTCACGGGTCTAGGTTTCACTGGTAAGTTTCACGGGTATGTTTCACGGGTGACGTTTCACGGGTCTAGGTTTCACTGGTAAGTTTCACGGGTCAAGGTTTCACGGGTAAGTTTCACGGGTAAGTTTCACGGGTATGTTTCACGGGTATGTTTCACGGGTCAAGGTTTCACGGGTAAGTTTCACGGGTATGTTTCACGGGTGACGTTTCACGGGTCTAGGTTTCACTGGAAAGTTTCACGGGTCAAGGTTTCACGGGTAAGTTTCACGGGTAAGTTTTACGGGTATGTTTTACAGGTGACGTTTCACGGGTCTAGGTTTCACTGGTAAGTTTCACGGGTCAAGGTTTCACGGGTAAGTTTCACGGGTATGTTTTACGGGTGACGTTTCACGGGTCTAGGTTTCACTGGTAAGTTTCACGGGTCAAGGTTTCACGGGTAAGTTTCACGGGTATGTTTCACGGGTGACGTTTCACGGGTCTAGGTTTCACTGGTAAGTTTCACGGGTCAAGGTTTCACGGGTAAGTTTCACTGGTAAGTTTCACGGGTATGTTTCACGGGTGACGTTTCACGGGTCTAGGTTTCACTGGTAAGTTTCACTGGTCAAGGTTTCATGGTTAAGTTTCACGGGTAAGTTTCACGGGTATAATTCACGGGTGACGTTTCACGGGTCTAGGTTTCACTGGTAAGTTTCACGGGTCAAGGTTTCACGGGTAAGTTTCACGGGTAAGTTTCACGGGTATGTTTCACGGGTGACGTTTCACGGGTCTAGGTTTCACTGGTAAGTTTCACGGGTCAAGGTTTTACGGGTAAGTTTCACGGGTAAGTTTCACGGGTGACGTTTCACGGGTATAGGTTTCACTGGTAAGTTTCACGGGTCAAGGTTTTACGGGTAAGTTTCACGGGTCTAGGTTTCACTGGTAAGTTTCACGGGTCAAGGTTTCACGGGTAAGTTTCACGGGTAAGTTTCACGGGTTTGTTTCACGGGTGACGTTTCACGGGTCTAGGTTTCACTGGAAAGTTTCACGGGTCAAGGTTTCACGGGTAAGTTTCACGGGTAAGTTTCACGGGTATGTTTCACGGGTGACGTTTCACGGGTCTAGGTTTCACTGGTAAGTTTCACGGGTCAAGGTTTCACGGGTAAGTTTCACGGGTAAGTTTCACGGGTATGTTTCACGGGTGACGTTTTACGGGTCTAGGTTTCACTGGTAAGTTTCACGAGTCATGGTTTCACGGGTAAGTTTCACGGGTAAGTTTCACGGGTAAGTTTCACGGGTATGTTTCACGGGTGACGTTTCACGGGTCTAGGTTTCACTGGTAAGTTTCACGGGTCAAGGTTTCACGGGTAAGTTTCACGGGTAAGTTTCACGGGTATGTTTCACGGGTATGTTTCACGGGTGACGTTTCACGGGTCTAGGTTTCACTGGTAAGTTTCACGGGTCAAGGTTTCACGGGTAAGTTTCACGGGTAAGTTTCACGGGTATGTTTCACGGGTGACGTTTCACGGGTCTAGGTTTCACTGGTAAGTTTCACGGGTCAAGGTTTCACGGGTAAGTTTCACGGGTAAGTTTCACGGGTATGTTTCACGGGTGACGTTTCACGGGTCTAGGTTTCACTGGTAAGTTTCACGGGTCAATGTTTCACGGGTAAGTTTCACGGGTAAGTTTCACGGGTATGTTTCACGGGTGACGTTTCACGGGTCTAGGTTTCACTGGTAAGTTTCACGGGTCAAGGTTTTACGGGTAAGTTTCACGGGTAAGTTTCACGGGTATGTTTCACGGGTGACGTTTCACGGGTCTAGGTTTCACTGGTAAGTTTCACGGGTCAAGGTTTCACGGGTAAGTTTCACGGGTAAGTTTCACGGGTATGTTTCACGGGTGACGTTTCACGGGTCTAGGTTTCACTGGTAAGTTTCACGGGTCAAGGTTTTACGGGTAAGTTTCACGGGTAAGTTTCACGGGTGACGTTTCACGGGTCTAGGTTTCACTGGTAAGTTTCACGGGTCAAGGTTTTACGGGTAAGTTTCACGGGTCTAGGTTTCACTGGTAAGTTTCACGGGTCAAGGTTTCACGGGTAAGTTTCACGGGTATGTTTCACGGGTGACGTTTCACGGGTCTAGGTTTCACTGGTAAGTTTCACGGGTCAAGGTTTCACGGGTAAGTTTCACGGGTAAGTTTTACGGGTAAGTTTTACGGGTATGTTTTACAGGTGACGTTTCACGGGTCTAGGTTTCACTGGTAAGTTTCACGGGTCAAGGTTTTACGGGTAAGTTTCACGGGTATGTTTCATGGGTGATGTTACACAAGTCTAGGTTTCACTGGTTATTTTCACGGGTCAAGGTTTCACGGGTAAGTTTCACGGGTAAGTTTCACGGGTGACGTTTCACGGGTCTAGGTTTCACTGGAAAGTTTCACGGGTCAAGGTTTCACGGGTAAGTTTCACGGGTAAGTTTTACGGGTATGTTTTACAGGTGACGTTTCACGGGTCTAGGTTTCACTGGTAAGTTTCACGGGTTTGTTTCACGGGTGACGTTTCACGGGTCTAGGTTTCACTGGTAAGTTTCACGGGTCAAGGTTTCACGGGTAAGTTTCACGGGTAAGTTTCACGGGTATGTTTCACGGGTATGTTTCACGGGTCAAGGTTTCACGAGTAAGTTTCACGGGTATGTTTCACGGGTGACGTTTCACGGGTCTAGGTTTCACTGGAAAGTTTCACTGGTCAAGGTTTCACGGGTAAGTTTCACGGGTAAGTTTTACGGGTATGTTTTACAGGTGACGTTTCACGGGTCTAGGTTTCACTGGTAAGTTTCACGGGTCAAGGTTTCACGGGTAAGTTTCACGGGTAAGTTTCACGGGTATGTTTTACGGGTGACGTTTCACGGGTCTAGGTTTCACTGGTAAGTTTCACGAGTCAAGGATTCACGGGTAAGTTTCACGGGTAAGTTTTACGGGTAAGTTTCACGGGTGACGTTTCACGGGTGACGTTTCACGGGTCTAGGTTTCACTGGTAAGTTTCACGGGTCAAGGTTTCACGGGTAAGTTTCACGGGTATGTTTCACGGGTAAGTTTCACGGGTATGTTTCACGGGTGACGTTTCACGGGTCTAGGTTTCACTGGTAAGTTTCACGGGTCAAGGTTTCACGGGTAAGTTTCACGGGTATGTTTCACGGGTATGTTTCACGGGTGACGTTTCACAGGTCTAGGTTTCACTGGTAAGTTTCACGGGTCAAGGTTTCACAGGTAAGTTTCACGGGTAAGTTTCACGGGTATGTTTCACGGGTGACGTTTCACGGGTCTAGGTTTCACTGGGAAGTTTCACGGGTCAAGGTTTCACGGGTAAGTTTCACGGGTAAGTTTTACGGGTATGTTTTACAGGTGACGTTTCACGGGTCTAGGTTTCACTGGTAAGTTTCACGGGTATGTTTCACGGGTGACGTTTCACGGGTTTAGGTTTCACTGGTAAATTTCACGGGTCAAGGTTTCACGGGTAAGTTTCACGGGTATGTT
Organism: Agonum fuliginosum; assembly: GCA_947534325.1. Taxonomy (NCBI): domain Eukaryota; kingdom Metazoa; phylum Arthropoda; class Insecta; order Coleoptera; family Carabidae; genus Agonum; species Agonum fuliginosum. Next base: position 35,366,215 of record OX384029.1, on the reverse strand, counting down.
TCACGGGTCAAGGTTTCACGGGTAAGTTTCACGGGTATGTTTCACGGGTCTAGGTTTCACTGGAAAGTTTCACGGGTCAAGGTTTCACGGGTAAGTTTCACGGGTAAGTTTCACGGGTAAGTTTTACGGGTATGTTTTACAGGTGACGTTTCACGGGTCTAGGTTTCACTGGTAAGTTTCACGGGTCAAGGTTTCACGGGTAAGTTTCACGGGTAAGTTTCACGGGTATGTTTTACGGGTGACGTTTCACGGGTCTAGGTTTCACTGGTAAGTTTCACGGGTCAAGGTTTCACGGGTAAGTTTCACGGGTATGTTTCACGGGTGACGTTTCACGGGTCTAGGTTTCACTGGTAAGTTTCACGGGTCAAGGTTTCACGGGTAAGTTTCACTGGTAAGTTTCACGGGTATGTTTCACGGGTGACGTTTCACGGGTCTAGGTTTCACTGGTAAGTTTCACTGGTCAAGGTTTCATGGTTAAGTTTCACGGGTAAGTTTCACGGGTATGATTCACGGGTGACGTTTCACGGGTCTAGGTTTCACTGGTAAGTTTCACGGGTCAAGGTTTCACGGGTAAGTTTCACGGGTAAGTTTCACGGGTATGTTTCACGGGTGACGTTTCACGGGTCTAGGTTTCACTGGTAAGTTTTACGGGTCAAGGTTTTACGGGTAAGTTTCACGGGTAAGTTTCACGGGTGACGTTTCACGGGTATAGGTTTCACTGGTAAGTTTCACGGGTCAAGGTTTTACGGGTAAGTTTCACGGGTCTAGGTTTCACTGGTAAGTTTCACGGGTCAAGGTTTCACGGGTAAGTTTCACGGGTAAGTTTCACGGGTAAGTTTCACGGGTTTGTTTCACGGGTGACGTTTCACGGGTCTAGGTTTCACTGGAAAGTTTCACGGGTCAAGGTTTCACGGGTAAGTTTCACGGGTAAGTTTCACGGGTATGTTTCACGGGTGACGTTTCACGGGTCTAGGTTTCACTGGTAAGTTTCACGGGTCAAGGTTTCACGGGTAAGTTTCACGGGTATGTTTCACGGGTGACGTTTTACGGGTCTAGGTTTCACTGGTAAGTTTCACGAGTCAAGGTTTCACGGGTAAGTTTCACGGGTAAGTTTCACGGGTAAGTTTCACGGGTATGTTTCACGGGTGACGTTTCACGGGTCTAGGTTTCACTGGTAAATTTCACGGGTCAAGGTTTCACGGGTAAGTTTTACGGGTAAGTTTCACGGGTATGTTTCACGGGTGACGTTTCACGGGTCTAGGTTTTACTGGAAAGTTTCACGGGTCAAGGTTTCACGGGTAAGTTTTACGGGTAAGTTTTACGGGTATGTTTTACAGGTGACGTTTCACGGGTCTAGGTTTCACTGGTAAGTTTCACGGGTCAAGGTTTCACGGGTAAGTTTTACGGGTAAGTTTCACGGGTATGTTTTGCGGGTGACGTTTCACGGGTCTAGGTTTCACTGGTAAGTTTCACGGGTCAAGGTTTCACGGGTAAGTTTCACGGGTAAGTTTCACGGGTGACGTTTCACGGGTCTATTTTTCACTGGTAAGTTTCACGGGTCAAGGTTTCACGGGTAAGTTTCACGTGTAAGTTTCACGGGTAAGTTTCACGGGTGACGTTTCACGGGTCTAGGTTTCACTGGTAAGTTTCACGGGTCAAGGTTTCACGGGTAAGTTTCACGGGTAAGTTTCACGGGTGACGTTTCACGGGTCTAGGTTTCACTGGTAAGTTTCACGGGTCAAGGTTTGACGGGTAAGTTTCACGGGTAAGTTTCACGGGTAAGTTTCACGGGTAAGTTTTACGGGTGACGTTTTACGGGTCTAGGTTTCACTGGTAAGTTTTACGGGTCAAGGTTTCACGGGTAAGTTTCACGGGTAAGTTTCACGGGTGACGTTTCACGGGTCTAGGTTTCACTGGTAAGTTTCACGGGTCAAGGTTTCACGGGTAAGTTTCACGGGTAAGTTTCACGGGTATGTTTCAAGGGTGACGTTTCACGGGTCTAGGTTTCACTGGTAAGTTTCACGGGTCAAGGTTTCACGGGTAAGTTTCACGGGTATGTTTCACGGGTGACGTTTCACGGGTCTAGGTTTCACTGGTAAGTTTCACGGGTCAAGGTTTTACGGGTAAGTTTCACGGGTCTAGGTTTCACTGGTAAGTTTCACGGGTCAAGGTTTCACGGGTAAGTTTCACGGGTAAGTTTCACGGGTTTGTTTCACGGGTGACGTTACACGGGTCTAGGTTTCACTGGTAAGTTTTACGGGTCAAGGTTTCACGGGTAAGTTTCACGGGTAAGTTTCACGGGTATGTTTCACGGGTGACGTTTCACGGGTCTAGGTTTCACTGGAAAGTTTCACGGGTCAAGGTTTCACGGGTAAGTTTCAAGGGTAAGTTTCACGAGTAAGTTTTACGGGTATGTCTTACAGGTGACGTTTCACGTGTCTAGGTTTCACTGGTAAGTTTCACGGGTCAAGGTTTCACGGGTAAGTTTCACGGGTAAGTTTCACGGGTAAGTTTCACGGGTATGTTTCATGGGTGATGTTTCACGGGTCTAGGTTTCACTGGTAAGTTTCGCGGGTCAAGGTTTCACGGGTAAGTTTCACGGGTAAGTTTCACGGGTAAGTTTCACGGGTATGTTTCACGGGTGACGTTTCACGGGTCTAGGTTTCACTGGAAAGTTTCACGGGTCAAGGTTTCACGGGTAAGTTTCACGGGTAAGTTTTACGGGTATGTTTCACAGGTGACGTTTCACGGGTCTAGGTTTCACTGGTAAGTTTCACGGGTCAAGGTTTCACGGGTAAGTTTCACGGGTAAGTTTCACGGGTATGTTTCATGGGTGATGTTTCACGGGTCTAGGTTTCACTGGTAAGATTCACGGGTCAAGGTTTCACGGGTAAGTTTCACGGGTAAGTTTTACGGGTATGTTTTACAGGTGACGTTTCACGGGTCTAGGTTTCACTGGTAAGTTTCACGGGTCAAGGTTTCACGGGTAAGTTTCACGGGTAAGTTTCACGGGTATGTTTCACGGGTGACGTTTCACGGGTCTAGGTTTCACTGGAAAGTTTCACGGGTCAAGGTTTCACGGGTAAGTTTCAAGGGTAAGTTTCACGGGTAAGTTTTACGGGTATGTCTTACAGGTGACGTTTCACGTGTCTAGGTTTCACTGGTAAGTTTCACGGGTCAAGGTTTCACGGGTAAGTTTCACGGGTAAGTTTCACGGGTAAGTTTCACGGGTATGTTTCATGGGTGATGTTTCACGGGTCTAGGTTTCACTGGTAAGTTTCGCGGGTCAAGGTTTCACGGGTAAGTTTCACGGGTAAGTTTCACGGGTAAGTTTCACGGGTAAGTTTCACGGGTGACGTTTCACGGGTCTAGGTTTCACTGGTAAGTTTCACGGGTCAAGGTTTGACGGGTAAGTTTCACGGGTAAGTTTCACGGGTAAGTTTCACGGGTGACGTTTTACGGGTCTAGGTTTCACTGGTAAGTTTTACGGGTCAAGGTTTCACGGGTAAGTTTCACGGGTAAGTTTCACGGGTGACGTTTCACGGGTCTAGGTTTCACTGGTAAGTTTCACGGGTCAAGGTTTCACGGGTAAGTTTCACGGGTAAGTTTCACGGGTATGTTTCAAGGGTGACGTTTCACGGGTCTAGGTTTCACTGGTAAGTTTCACGGGTCAAGGTTTCACGGGTAAGTTTCACGGGTATGTTTCACGGGTGACGTTTCACGGGTCTAGGTTTCACTGGTAAGTTTCACGGGTCAAGGTTTTACGGGTAAGTTTCACGGGTCTAGGTTTCACTGGTAAGTTTCACGGGTCAAGGTTTCACGGGTAAGTTTCACGGGTAAGTTTCACGGGTTTGTTTCACGGGTGACGTTTCACGGGTCTAGGTTTCACTGGTAAGTTTTACGGGTCAAGGTTTCACGGGTAAGTTTCACGGGTAAGTTTCACGGGTATGTTTCACGGGTGACGTTTCACGGGTCTAGGTTTCACTGGAAAGTTTCACGGGTCAAGGTTTCACGGGTAAGTTTCAAGGGTAAGTTTCACGGGTAAGTTTTACGGGTATGTCTTACAGGTGACGTTTCACGTGTCTAGGTTTCACTGGTAAGTTTCACGGGTCAAGGTTTCACGGGTAAGTTTCACGGGTAAGTTTCACGGGTAAGTTTCACGGGTATGTTTCATGGGTGATGTTTCACGGGTCTAGGTTTCACTGGTAAGTTTCGCGGGTCAAGGTTTCACGGGTAAGTTTCACGGGTAAGTTTCACGGGTAAGTTTCACGGGTATGTTTCACGGGTGACGTTTCACGGGTCTAGGTTTCACTGGAAAGTTTCACGGGTCAAGGTTTCACGGGTAAGTTTCACGGGTAAGTTTTACGGGTATGTTTCACAGGTGACGTTTCACGGGTCTAGGTTTCACTGGTAAGTTTCACGGGTCAAGGTTTCACGGGTAAGTTTCACGGGTAAGTTTCACGGGTATGTTTCATGGGTGATGTTTCACGGGTCTAGGTTTCACTGGTAAGATTCACGGGTCAAGGTTTCACGGGTAAGTTTCACGGGTAAGTTTTACGGGTATGTTTTACAGGTGACGTTTCACGGGTCTAGGTTTCACTGGTAAGTTTCACGGGTCAAGGTTTCACGGGTAAGTTTCACGGGTAAGTTTCACGGGTATGTTTCACGGGTGACGTTTCACGGGTCTAGGTTTCACTGGTAAGTTTCACGGGTCAAGGTTTCACGGGTAAGTTTCACGGGTAAGTTTCACGGGTATGTTTCACGGGTGACGTTTCACGGGTCTAGGTTTCACTGGTAAGTTTCACGGGTCAAGGTTTTACGGGTAAGTTTCACGGGTAAGTTTCACGGGTATGTTTCACGGGTGACGTTTCACGGGTCTAGGTTTCACTGGTAAGTTTCACGGGTCAAGGTTTCACGGGTAAGTTTCACGGGTGACGTTTCACGGGTCTATTTTTCACTGGTAAGTTTCACGGGTCAAGGTTTCACGGGTAAGTTTCACGTGTAAGTTTTACGGGTGACGTTTCACGGGTCTAGGTTTCACTGGTAAGTTTCACGGGTCAAGGTTTCACGGGTAAGTTTCACGGGTAAGTTTCACGGGTAAGTTTCACGGGTGACGTTTCACGGGTCTAGGTTTCACTGGTAAGTTTCACGGGTCAAGGTTTCACGGGTAAGTTTCACGGGTAAGTTTCACGGGTAAGTTTCACGGGTAAGTTTCATGGGTGACGTTTCACGGGTCTAGGTTTCACTGGTAAGTTTCACGGGTCAAGGTTTCACGGGTAAGTTTCACGGGTAAGTTTCACGGGTGACGTTTCACGGGTCTAGGTTTCACTGGTAAGTTTCACGGTTCAAGGTTTCACGGGTAAGTTTCACGGGTAAGTTTCACGGGTATGTTTCAAGGGTGACGTTTCACGGGTCTAGGTTTCACTGCTAAGATTTACGGGTCAAGGTTTCACGGGTAAGTTTCACGGGTATGTTTCACGGGTGATGTTTCACGGGTCTTGGTTTCACTGGTAAGTTTCACGGGTCAAGGTTTCACGGGTAAGTTTCACGGGTAAGTTTCACGGGTATGTTTCACGGGTGACGTTTCACGGGTCTAGGTTTCACTGGTAAGTTTCACGGGTTAAGGTTTCACGGGTAAGTTTCACGGGTAAGTTTCACGGGTCTAGGTTTCACTGGTAAGTTTCACGGGTCAAGGTTTTACAGGTAAGTTTCACGGGTCTAGGTTTCACTGGTAAGTTTCACGGGTCAAGGTTTCACGGGTAAGTTTCACGGGTAAGTTTCACGGGTAAGTTTCACGGGTAAGTTTCACGGGTGACGTTTCACGGGTCTAGGTTTCACTGGTAAGTTTCACGGGTCAAGGTTTCACGGGTAAGTTTCACGGGTAAGTTTCACGGGTGACGTTTCACGGGTCTAGGTTTCACTGGTAAGTTTCACGGGTCAATGTTTCACGGGTAAGGTGCACGGGTAAGTTTTACGGGTATGTTTCAAGGCTGACGTTTCACGGGTCTAGGTTTCACTGGTAAGTTTCACGGGTCAAGGTTTCACGGGTAAGTTTCACGGGTAAGTTTCACGGGTATGTTTCACGGGTGACGTTTCACGGGTCTTGGTTTCACTGGTAAGTTTCACGGGTCAAGGTTTCACGGGTAAGTTTCACGGGTAAGTTTCACGGGTAAGTTTCACGGGTATGTTTCACGGGTGACGTTTCACGGGTCTAGGTTTCACTGGTAAGTTTTACGGGTCAAGGTTTCACGGGTAAGTTTCACGGGTAAGTTTCACGGGTAAGTTTCACGGGTATGTTTCACGGGTGATGTTTCACGGGTCTAGGTTTTACTGGTAAGTTTCACGGGTCAAGGTTTTACGGGTAAGTTTCACGGGTCTAGGTTTCACTGGTAAGTTTCACGGGTCAAGGTTTCACGGGTAAGTTTCACGGGTAAGTTTCACGGGTTTGTTTCACGGGTGACGTTTCACGGGTCTAGGTTTCACTGGAAAGTTTCACGGGTCAAGGTTTCACGGGTAAGTTTCACGGGTAAGTTTCACGGGTATGTTTCACGGGTGACGTTTCACGGGTCTAGGTTTCACTGGTAAGTTTCACGGGTCAAGGTTTCACGGGTAAGTTTTACGGGTAAGTTTCACGGGTGACGTTTCACGGGTGACGTTTCACGGGTCTAGGTTTCACTGGTAAGTTTCACGGGTCAAGGTTTCACGGGTAAGTTTCACGGGTAAGTTTCACGGGTATGTTTCACGGGTGACGTTTCACGGGTCTAGGTTTCACTGGAAAGTTTCACGGATCAAGGTTTCACGGGTAAGTTTCACGGGTAAGTTTTACGGGTATGTTTCACAGGTGACGTTTCACGGGTCTAGGTTTCACTGGTAAGTTTCACGGGTCAAGGTTTCACGGGTAAGTTTCACGGGTAAGTTTCACGGGTATGTTTCATGGGTGATGTTTCACGGGTCTAGGTTTCACTGGTAAGATTCACGGGTCAAGGTTTCACGGGTAAGTTTCACGGGTAAGTTTTACGGGTATGTTTTACAGGTGACGTTTCACGGGTCTAGGTTTCACTGGTAAGTTTCACGGGTCAAGGTTTCACGGGTAAGTTTCACGGGTAAGTTTCACGGGTATGTTTCACGGGTGACGTTTCACGGGTCTAGGTTTCACTGGTAAGTTTCACGGGTCAAGGTTTCACGGGTAAGTTTCACGGGTAAGTTTCACGGGTATGTTTCACGGGTGACGTTTCACGGGTCTAGGTTTCACTGGTAAGTTTCACGGGTCAAGGTTTTACGGGTAAGTTTCACGGGTAAGTTTCACGGGTATGTTTCACGGGTGACGTTTCACGGGTCTAGGTTTCACTGGTAAGTTTCACGGGTCAAGGTTTCACGGGTAAGTTTCACGGGTAAGTTTCACGGGTAAGTTTCACGGGTGACGTTTCACGGGTCTATTTTTCACTGGTAAGTTTCACGGGTCAAGGTTTCACGGGTAAGTTTCACGTGTAAGTTTTACGGGTGACGTTTCACGGGTCTAGGTTTCACTGGTAAGTTTCACGGGTCAAGGTTTCACGGTTAAGTTTCACGGGTAAGTTTCACGGGTAAGTTTCACGGGTGACGTTTCACGGGTCTAGGTTTCACTGGTAAGTTTCACGGGTCAAGGTTTCACGGGTAAGTTTCACGGGTAAGTTTCACGGGTAAGTTTCACGGGTAAGTTTCATGGGTGACGTTTCACGGGTCTAGGTTTCACTGGTAAGTTTCACGGGTCAAGGTTTCACGGGTAAGTTTCACGGGTAAGTTTCACGGGTCTAGGTTTCACTGGTAAGTTCCACGGGTCAAGGTTTCACGGGTAAGTTTCACGGGTAAGTTTCACGGGTATGTTTCAAGGGTGACGTTTCACGGGTCTAGGTTTCACTGGTAAGTTTTACGGGTCAAGGTTTCACGGGTAAGTTTCACGGGTATGTTTCACGGGTGATGTTTCACGGGTCTTGGTTTCACTGGTAAGTTTCACGGGTCAAGGTTTCACGGGTAAGTTTCACGGGTAAGTTTCACGGGTATGTTTCACGGGTGACGTTTCACGGGTCTAGGTTTCACTGGTAAGTTTCACGGGTTAAGGTTTCACGGGTAAGTTTCACGGGTAAGTTTCACGGGTATGTTTCACGGGTGACGTTTCACGGGTCTAGGTTTCACTGGTAAGTTTCACGGGTCAAGGTTTTACAGGTAAGTTTCACGGGTCTAGGTTTCACTGGTAAGTTTCACGGGTCAAGGTTTCACGGGTAAGTTTCACGGGTAAGTTTCACGGGTAAGTTTCACGGGTAAGTTTCACGGGTGACGTTTCACGGGTCTAGGTTTCACTGGTAAGTTTCACGGGTCAAGGTTTCACGGGTAAGTTTCACGGGTAAGTTTCACGGGTGACGTTTCACGGGTCTAGGTTTCACTGGTAAGTTTCACGGGTCAAGGTTTCACGGGTAAGTTTCACGGGTAAGTTTTACGGGTATGTTTCAAGGGTGACGTTTCACGGGTCTAGGTTTCACTGGTAAGTTTCACGGGTCAAGGTTTCACGGGTAAGTTTCACGGGTAAGTTTCACGGGTATGTTTCACGGGTGACGTTTCACGGGTCTTGGTTTCACTGGTAAGTTTCACGGGTCAAGGTTTAACGGGTAAGTTTCACGGGTAAGTTTCACGGGTAAGTTTCACGGGTATGTTTCACGGGTGACGTTTCACGGGTCTAGGTTTCACTGGTAAGTTTTACGGGTCAAGGTTTCACGGGTAAGTTTCACGGGTAAGTTTCACGGGTATGTTTCACGGGTGATGTTTCACGGGTCTAGGTTTCACTGGTAAGTTTCACGGGTCAAGGTTTTACGGGTAAGTTTCACGGGTCTAGGTTTCACTGGTAAGTTTCACGGGTCAAGGTTTCACGGGTAAGTTTCACGGGTAAGTTTCACGGGTTTGTTTCACGGGTGACGTTTCACGGGTCTAGGTTTCACTGGAAAGTTTCACGGGTCAAGGTTTCACGGGTAAGTTTCACGGGTAAGTTTCACGGGTATGTTTCACGGGTGACGTTTCACGGGTCTAGGTTTCACTGGTAAGTTTCACGGGTCAAGGTTTCACGGGTAAGTTTTACGGGTAAGTTTCACGGGTGACGTTTCACGGGTGACGTTTCACGGGTCTAGGTTTCACTGGTAAGTTTCACGGGTCAAGGTTTCACGGGTAAGTTTCACGGGTAAGTTTCACGGGTATGTTTCACGGGTGACGTTTCACGGGTCTAGGTTTCACTGGAAAGTTTCACGGGTCAAGGTTTCACGGGTAAGTTTCAAGGGTAAGTTTCACGGGTAAGTTTTACGGGTATGTTTTACAGGTGACGTTTCACGGGTCTAGGTTTCACTGGTAAGTTTCACGGGTCAAGGTTTCACGGGTAAGTTTCACGGGTAAGTTTCACGGGTAAGTTTCACGGGTATGTTTCATGGGTGATGTTTCACGGGTCTAGGTTTCACTGGTAAGTTTCGCGGGTCAAGGTTTCACGGGTAAGTTTCACGGGTAAGTTTCACGGGTATGTTTCACGGGTGACGTTTCACGGGTCTAGGTTTCACTGGAAAGTTTCACGGGTCAAGGTTTCACGGGTAAGTTTCACGGGTAAGTTTTACGGGTATGTTTTACAGGTGACGTTTCACGGGTCTAGGTTTCACTGGTAAGTTTTACGGGTCAAGGTTTCACGGGTAAGTTTCACGGGTAAGTTTCACGGGTATGTTTCATGGGTGATGTTTCACGGGTCTAGGTTTCACTGGTAAGTTTCACGGGTCAAGGTTTCACGGGTAAGTTTCACGGGTAAGTTTTACGGGTATGTTTTACAGGTGACGTTTCACGGGTCTAGGTTTCACTGGTAAGTTTCACGGGTCAAGGTTTCACGGGTAAGTTTCACGGGTAAGTTTCACGGGTATGTTTCACGGGTGACGTTTCACGGGTCTAGGTTTCACTGGTAAGTTTCACGGGTCAAGGTTTCACGGGTAAGTTTCACGGGTAAGTTTCACGGGTATGTTTCACGGGTGACGTTTCACGGGTCTAGGTTTCACTGGTAAGTTTCACGGGTCAAGGTTTCACGGGTAAGTTTCACGGGTAAGTTTCACGGGTATGTTTCACGGGTCTAGGTTTCACTGGTAAGTATCACGGGTCAAGGTTTCACGGGTAAGTTTCACGGGTAAGTTTCACGGGTCTATTTTTCACTGGTAAGTTTCACGGGTCAAGGTTTCACGGGTAAGTTTCACGTGTAAGTTTCACGGGTGACGTTTCACGGGTCTAGGTTTCACTGGTAAGTTTCACGGGTCAAGGTTTCACGGGTAAGTTTCACGGGTAAGTTTCACGGGTAAGTTTCACGGGTGACGTTTCACGGGTCTATTTTTCACTGGTAAGTTTCACGGGTCAAGGTTTCACGGGTAAGTTTCACGGGTATGTTTCACGGGTGACGTTTCACGGGTCTAGGTTTTACTGGAAAGTTTCACGGGTCAAGGTTTCACGGGTAAGTTTCACGGGTAAGTTTTACGGGTATGTTTTACAGGTGACGTTTCACGGGTCTAGGTTTCACTGGTAAGTTTTACGGGTCAAGGTTTCACGGGTAAGTTTCACGGGTAAGTTTCACGGGTATGTTTCATGGGTGATGTTTCACGGGTCTAGGTTTCACTGGTAAGTTTCACGGGTCAAGGTTTCACGGGTAAGTTTCACGGGTAAGTTTTACGGGTATGTTTTACAGGTGACGTTTCACGGGTCTAGGTTTCACTGGTAAGTTTCACGGGTCAAGGTTTCACGGGTAAGTTTCACGGGTAAGTTTCACGGGTATGTTTCAAGGGTGACGTTTCACGGGTCTAGGTTTCACTGGTAAGTTTCACGGGTCAAGGTTTCACGGGTAAGTTTCACGGGTAAGTTTCACGGGTATGTTTCACGGGTGACGTTTCACGGGTCTAGGTTTCACTGGTAAGTTTCACGGGTCAAGGTTTCACGGGTAAGTTTCACGGGTAAGTTTCACGGGTATGTTTCACGGGTCTAGGTTTCACTGGTAAGTATCACGGGTCAAGGTTTCACGGGTAAGTTTCACGGGTAAGTTTCACGGGTGACGTTTCACGGGTCTATTTTTCACTGGTAAGTTTCACGGGTCAAGGTTTCACGGGTAAGTTTCACGTGTAAGTTTCACGGGTGACGTTTCACGGGTCTAGGTTTCACTGGTAAGTTTCACGGGTCAAGGTTTCACGGGTAAGTTTCACGGGTAAGTTTCACGGGTAAGTTTCACGGGTGACGTTTCACGGGTCTAGGTTTCACTAGTAAGTTTCACGGGTCAAGGTTTCACGGGTAAGTTTCACGGGTAAGTTTCACGGGTAAGTTTCACGGGTAAGTTTCATGGGTGACGTTTCACGGGTCTAGGTTTCACTGGTAAGTTTCACGGGTCAAGGTTTCACGGGTAAGTTTCACGGGTAAGTTTCACGGGTGACGTTTCACGGGTCTAGGTTTCACTGGTAAGTTTCACGGGTCAAGGTTTCACGGGTAAGTTTCACGGGTATGTTTCAAGGGTGACGTTTCACGGGTCTAGGTTTCACTGGTAAGTTTTACGGGTCAAGGTTTCACGGGTAAGTTTCACGGGTAAGTTTCACGGGTATGTTTCACGGGTGATGTTTCACGGGTCTTGGTTTCACTGGTAAGTTTCACGGGTCAAGGTTTCACGGGTAAGTTTCACGGGTAAGTTTCACGGGTATGTTTCACGGGTGACGTTTCACGGGTCTAGGTTTCACTGGTAAGTTTCACGGGTTAAGGTTTCACGGGTAAGTTTCACGGGTAAGTTTCACGGGTAAGTTTCACGGGTATGTTTCACGGGTGACGTTTCACGGGTCTAGGTTTCACTGGTAAGTTTCACGGGTCAAGGTTTTACGGGTAAGTTTCACGGGTCTAGGTTTCACTGGTAAGTTTCACGGGTCAAGGTTTCACGGGTAAGTTTCACGGGTATGTTTCACGGGTTTGTTTCACGGGTGACGTTTCACGGGTCTAGGTTTCACTGGAAAGTTTCACGGGTCAAGGTTTCACGGGTAAGTTTCACGGGTAAGTTTCACGGGTATGTTTCACGGGTGACGTTTCACTGGTAAGTTTCACGGGTCAAGGTTTCACGAGTAAGTTTCACGGGTAAGTTTTACGGGTAAGTTTCACGGGTGACGTTTCACGGGTGACGTTTCACGGGTCTAGGTTTCACTGGTAAGTTTCACGGGTCAAGGTTTCACGGGTAAGTTTCACGGGTAAGTTTCACGGGTATGTTTCACGGGTGACGTTTCACGGGTCTAGGTTTCACTGGAAAGTTTCACGGGTCAAGGTTTCACGGGTAAGTTTCAAGGGTAAGTTTCACGGGTAAGTTAAACGGGTATGTTTTACAGGTGACGTTTCACGGGTCTAGGTTTCACTGGTAAGTTTCACGGGTCAAGGTTTCACGGGTAAGTTTCACGGGTAAGTTTCACGGGTATGTTTCACGGGTGACGTTTCACGGGTCTAGGTTTCACTGGTAAGTTTCACGGGTCAAGGTTTCACGGGTAAGTTTCACTGGTAAGTTTCACGGGTATGTTTCACGGGTGACGTTTCACGGGTCTAGGTTTCACTGGTAAGTTTCACTGGTCAAGGTTTCATGGTTAAGTTTTACGGGTAAGTTTCACGGGTGACGTTTCACGGGTCTAGGTTTCACTGGTAAGTTTCACGGGTCAAGGTTTCACGGGTAAGTTTCACGGGTAAGTTTCACGGGTATGTTTCACGGGTGACGTATCACGGGTCTAGGTTTCACTGGAAAGTTTCACGGGTCAAGGTTACACGGGTAAGTTTCACGGGTAAGTTTTACGGGTAAGTTTCACGGGTGACGTTTCACGGGTGACGTTTCACGGGTCTAGGTTTCACTGGTAAGTTTCACGGGTCAAGGTTTCACGGGTAAGTTTCACGGGTAAGTTTCACGGGTATGTTTCACGGGTGACGTTTCACGGGTCTAGGTTTCACTGGAAAGTTTCACGGGTCAAGGTTTCACGGGTAAGTTTCACGGGTAAGTTTCACGGGTAAGTTTTACGGGTATGTTTTACAGGTGACGTTTCACGGGTCTAGGTTTCACTGGTAAGTTTCACGGGTCAAGGTTTCACGGGTAAGTTTCACGGGTAAGTTTCACGGGTAAGTTTCACGGGTATGTTTCATGGGTGATGTTTCACGGGTCTAGGTTTCACTGGTAAGTTTCGCGGGTCAAGGTTTCACGGGTAAGTTTCACGGGTATGTTTCACGGGTGACGTTTCACGGGTCTAGGTTTCACTGGAAAGTTTCACGGGTCAAGGTTTCACGGGTAAGTTTCACGGGTAAGTTTTACGGGTATGTTTTACAGGTGACGTTTCACGGGTCTAGGTTTCACTGGTAAGTTTTACGGGTCAAGGTTTCACGGGTAAGTTTCACGGGTAAGTTTCACGGGTATGTTTCATGGGTGATGTTTCACGGGTCTAGGTTTCACTGGTAAGTTTCACGGGTCAAGGTTTCACGGGTAAGTTTCACGGGTAAGTTTTACGGGTATGTTTTACAGGTGACGTTTCACGGGTCTAGGTTTCACTGGTAAGTTTCACGGGTCAAGGTTTCACGGGTAAGTTTCACGGGTAAGTTTCACGGGTATGTTTCACGGGTGACGTTTCACGGGTCTAGGTTTCACTGGTAAGTTTCACGGGTCAAGGTTTCACGGGTAAGTTTCACGGGTAAGTTTCACGGGTATGTTTCACGGGTGACGTTTCACGGGTCTAGGTTTCACTGGTAAGTTTCACGGGTCAAGGTTTCACGGGTATGTTTCACGGGTAAGTTTCACGTTTATGTTTCACGGGTCTAGGTTTCACTGGTAAGTATCACGGGTCAAGGTTTCACGGGTAAGTTTCACGGGTAAGTTTCACGGGTGACGTTTCACGGGTCTATTTTTCACTGGTAAGTTTCACGGGTCAAGGTTTCACGGGTAAGTTTCACGTGTAAGTTTCACGGGTGACGTTTCACGGGTCTAGGTTTCACTGGTAAGTTTCACGGGTCAAGGTTTCACGGGTAAGTTTCACGGGTAAGTTTCACGGGTAAGTTTCACGGGTGACGTTTCACGGGTCTATTTTTCACTGGTAAGTTTCACGGGTCAAGGTTTCACGGGTAAGTTTCACGGGTATGTTTCACGGGTGATGTTTCACGGGTCTAGGTTTCACTGGTAAGTTTCACGGGTCAAGGTTTCACGGGTAAGTTTCACGGGTAAGTTTTACGGGTATGTTTTACAGGTGACGTTTCACGGGTCTAGGTTTCACTGGTAAGTTTCACGGGTCAAGGTTTTACGGGTAAGTTTCACGGGTAAGTTTCACGGGTATGTTTCACGGGTGACGTTTCACGGGTCTAGGTTTTACTGGAAAGTTTCACGGGTCAAGGTTTCACGGGTAAGTTTCACGGGTAAGTTTTACGGGTATGTTTTACAGGTGACGTTTCACGGGTCTAGGTTTCACTGGTAAGTTTTACGGGTCAAGGTTTCACGGGTAAGTTTCACGGGTAAGTTTCACGGGTATGTTTCATGGGTGATGTTTCACGGGTCTAGGTTTCACTGGTAAGTTTCACGGGTCAAGGTTTCACGGGTAAGTTTCACGGGTAAGTTTTACGGGTATGTTTTACAGGTGACGTTTCACGGGTCTAGGTTTCACTGGTAAGTTTCACGGGTCAAGGTTTCACGGGTAAGTTTCACGGGTAAGTTTCACGGGTATGTTTCACGGGTGACGTTTCACGGGTCTAGGTTTCACTGGTAAGTTTCACGGGTCAAGGTTTCACGGGTAAGTTTCACGGGTAAGTTTCACGGGTATGTTTCACGGGTGACGTTTCACGGGTCTAGGTTTCACTGGTAAGTTTCACGGGTCAAGGTTTCACGGGTAAGTTTCACGGGTAAGTTTCACGGGTATGTTTCACGGGTCTAGGTTTCACTGGTAAGTATCACGGGTCAAGGTTTCACGGGTAAGTTTCACGGGTAAGTTTCACGGGTGACGTTTCACGGGTCTATTTTTCACTGGTAAGTTTCACGGGTCAAGGTTTCACGGGTAAGTTTCACGTGTAAGTTTCACGGGTGACGTTTCACGGGTCTAGGTTTCACTGGTAAGTTTCACGGGTCAAGGTTTCACGGGTAAGTTTCACGGGTAAGTTTCACGGGTAAGTTTCACGGGTGACGTTTCACGGGTCTAGGTTTCACTAGTAAGTTTCACGGGTCAAGGTTTCACGGGTAAGTTTCACGGGTAAGTTTCACGGGTAAGTTTCACGGGTAAGTTTCATGGGTGACGTTTCACGGGTCTAGGTTTCACTGGTAAGTTTCACGGGTCAAGGTTTCACGGGTAAGTTTCACGGGTAAGTTTCACGGGTGACGTTTCACGGGTCTAGGTTTCACTGGTAAGTTTCACGGGTCAAGGTTTCACGGGTAAGTTTCACGGGTATGTTTCAAGGGTGACGTTTCACGGGTCTAGGTTTCACTGGTAAGTTTTACGGGTCAAGGTTTCACGGGTAAGTTTCACGGGTAAGTTTCACGGGTATGTTTCACGGGTGATGTTTCACGGGTCTTGGTTTCACTGGTAAGTTTCACGGGTCAAGGTTTCACGGGTAAGTTTCACGGGTAAGTTTCACGGGTATGTTTCACGGGTGACGTTTCACGGGTCTAGGTTTCACTGGTAAGTTTCACGGGTTAAGGTTTCACGGGTAAGTTTCACGGGTAAGTTTCACGGGTAAGTTTCACGGGTATGTTTCACGGGTGACGTTTCACGGGTCTAGGTTTCACTGGTAAGTTTCACGGGTCAAGGTTTTACGGGTAAGTTTCACGGGTCTAGGTTTCACTGGTAAGTTTCACGGGTCAAGGTTTCACGGGTAAGTTTCACGGGTATGTTTCACGGGTTTGTTTCACGGGTGACGTTTCACGGGTCTAGGTTTCACTGGAAAGTTTCACGGGTCAAGGTTTCACGGGTAAGTTTCACGGGTAAGTTTCACGGGTATGTTTCACGGGTGACGTTTCACTGGTAAGTTTCACGGGTCAAGGTTTCACGAGTAAGTTTCACGGGTAAGTTTTACGGGTAAGTTTCACGGGTGACGTTTCACGGGTGACGTTTCACGGGTCTAGGTTTCACTGGTAAGTTTCACGGGTCAAGGTTTCACGGGTAAGTTTCACGGGTAAGTTTCACGGGTATGTTTCACGGGTGACGTTTCACGGGTCTAGGTTTCACTGGAAAGTTTCACGGGTCAAGGTTTCACGGGTAAGTTTCAAGGGTAAGTTTCACGGGTAAGTTTAACGGGTATGTTTTACAGGTGACGTTTCACGGGTCTAGGTTTCACTGGTAAGTTTCACGGGTCAAGGTTTCACGGGTAAGTTTCACGGGTAAGTTTCACGGGTATGTTTCACGGGTGACGTTTCACGGGTCTAGGTTTCACTGGTAAGTTTCACGGGTCAAGGTTTCACGGGTAAGTTTCACTGGTAAGTTTCACGGGTATGTTTCACGGGTGACGTTTCACGGGTCTAGGTTTCACTGGTAAGTTTCACTGGTCAAGGTTTCATGGTTAAGTTTTACGGGTAAGTTTCACGGGTGACGTTTCACGGGTCTAGGTTTCACTGGTAAGTTTCACGGGTCAAGGTTTCACGGGTAAGTTTCACGGGTAAGTTTCACGGGTATGTTTCACGGGTGACGTATCACGGGTCTAGGTTTCACTGGAAAGTTTCACGGGTCAAGGTTACACGGGTAAGTTTCACGGGTAAGTTTTACGGGTAAGTTTCACGGGTGACGTTTCACGGGTGACGTTTCACGGGTCTAGGTTTCACTGGTAAGTTTCACGGGTCAAGGTTTCACGGGTAAGTTTCACGGGTAAGTTTCACGGGTATGTTTCACGGGTGACGTTTCACGGGTCTAGGTTTCACTGGAAAGTTTCACGGGTCAAGGTTTCACGGGTAAGTTTCACGGGTAAGTTTCACGGGTAAGTTTTACGGGTATGTTTTACAGGTGACGTTTCACGGGTCTAGGTTTCACTGGTAAGTTTCACGGGTCAAGGTTTCACGGGTAAGTTTCACGGGTAAGTTTCACGGGTAAGTTTCACGGGTATGTTTCATGGGTGATGTTTCACGGGTCTAGGTTTCACTGGTAAGTTTCGCGGGTCAAGGTTTCACGGGTAAGTTTCACGGGTATGTTTCACGGGTGACGTTTCACGGGTCTAGGTTTCACTGGAAAGTTTCACGGGTCAAGGTTTCACGGGTAAGTTTCACGGGTAAGTTTAACGGGTATGTTTTACAGGTGACGTTTCACGGGTCTAGGTTTCACTGGTAAGTTTTACGGGTCAAGGTTTCACGGGTAAGTTTCACGGGTAAGTTTCACGGGTATGTTTCATGGGTGATGTTTCACGGGTCTAGGTTTCACTGGTAAGTTTCACGGGTCAAGGTTTCACGGGTAAGTTTCACGGGTAAGTTTTACGGGTATGTTTTACAGGTGACGTTTCACGGGTCTAGGTTTCACTGGTAAGTTTCACGGGTCAAGGTTTCACGGGTAAGTTTCACGGGTAAGTTTCACGGGTATGTTTCACGGGTGACGTTTCACGGGTCTAGGTTTCACTGGTAAGTTTCACGGGTCAAGGTTTCACGGGTAAGTTTCACGGGTAAGTTTCACGGGTATGTTTCACGGGTGACGTTTCACGGGTCTAGGTTTCACTGGTAAGTTTCACGGGTCAAGGTTTCACGGGTATGTTTCACGGGTAAGTTTCACGTTTATGTTTCACGGGTCTAGGTTTCACTGGTAAGTATCACGGGTCAAGGTTTCACGGGTAAGTTTCACGGGTAAGTTTCACGGGTGACGTTTCACGGGTCTATTTTTCACTGGTAAGTTTCACGGGTCAAGGTTTCACGGGTAAGTTTCACGTGTAAGTTTCACGGGTGACGTTTCACGGGTCTAGGTTTCACTGGTAAGTTTCACGGGTCAAGGTTTCACGGGTAAGTTTCACGGGTAAGTTTCACGGGTAAGTTTCACGGGTGACGTTTCACGGGTCTATTTTTCACTGGTAAGTTTCACGGGTCAAGGTTTCACGGGTAAGTTTCACGGGTATGTTTCACGGGTGATGTTTCACGGGTCTAGGTTTCACTGGTAAGTTTCACGGGTCAAGGTTTCACGGGTAAGTTTCACGGGTAAGTTTTACGGGTATGTTTTACAGGTGACGTTTCACGGGTCTAGGTTTCACTGGTAAGTTTCACGGGTCAAGGTTTTACGGGTAAGTTTCACGGGTAAGTTTCACGGGTATGTTTCACGGGTGACGTTTCACGGGTCTAGGTTTCACTGGTAAGTTTCACGGGTCAAGGTTTCACGGGTAAGTTTCACGGGTAAGTTTCACGGGTATGTTTCACGGGTGACGTTTCACGGGTCTAGGTTTCACTGGTAAGTTTCACGGGTCAAGGTTTCACGGGTAAGTTTCACGGGTAAGTTTCACGGGTATGTTTCACGGGTCTAGGTTTCACTGGTAAGTATCACAAGTCAAGGTTTCACGGGTAAGTTTCACGGGTAAGTTTCACGGGTGACGTTTCACGGGTCTAGTTTTCACTGGTAAGTTTCACGGGTCAAGGTTTCACGGGTAAGTTTCACGTGTAAGTTTCACGGGTGACGTTTCACGGGTCTAGGTTTCACTGGTAAGTTTCACGGGTCAAGGTTTCACGGGTAAGTTTCACGGGTAAGTTTCACGGGTAAGTTTCACGGGTGACGTTTCACGGGTCTAGGTTTCACTAGTAAGTTTCACGGGTCAAGGTTTCACGGGTAAGTTTCACGGGTAAGTTTCACGGGTAAGTTTCACGGGTAAGTTTCATGGGTGACGTTTCACGGGTCTAGGTTTCACTGGTAAGTTTCACGGGTCAAGGTTTCACGGGTAAGTTTCACGGGTAAGTTTCACGGGTGACGTTTCACGGGTCTAGGTTTCACTGGTAAGTTTCACGGGTCAAGGTTTCACGGGTAAGTTTCACGGGTAAGTTTCACGGGTATGTTTCAAGGGTGACGTTTCACGGGTCTAGGTTTCACTGGTAAGTTTTACGGGTCAAGGTTTCACGGGTAAGTTTCACGGGTAAGTTTCACGGGTATGTTTCACGGGTGATGTTTCACGGGTCTTGGTTTCACTGGTAAGTTTCACGGGTCAAGGTTTCACGGGTAAGTTTCACGGGTAAGTTTCACGGGTATGTTTCACGGGTGACGTTTCACGGGTCTAGGTTTCACTGGTAAGTTTCACGGGTTAAGGTTTCACGGGTAAGTTTCACGGGTAAGTTTCACGGGTAAGTTTCACGGGTATGTTTCACGGGTGACGTTTCACGGGTCTAGGTTTCACTGGTAAGTTTCACGGGTCAAGGTTTTACGGGTAAGTTTCACGGGTCTAGGTTTCACTGGTAAGTTTCACGGGTCAAGGTTTCACGGGTAAGTTTCACGGGTAAGTTTCACGGGTTTGTTTCACGGGTGACGTTTCACGGGTCTAGGTTTCACTGGAAAGTTTCACGGGTCAAGGTTTCACGGGTAAGTTTCACGGGTAAGTTTCACGGGTATGTTTCACGGGTGACGTTTCACTGGTAAGTTTCACGGGTCAAGGTTTCACGAGTAAGTTTCACGGGTAAGTTTTACGGGTAAGTTTCACGGGTGACGTTTCACGGGTGACGTTTCACGGGTCTAGGTTTCACTGGTAAGTTTCACGGGTCAAGGTTTCACGGGTAAGTTTCACGGGTAAGTTTCACGGGTATGTTTCACGGGTGACGTTTCACGGGTCTAGGTTTCACTGGAAAGTTTCACGGGTCAAGGTTTCACGGGTAAGTTTCAAGGGTAAGTTTCACGGGTAAGTTTAACGGGTATGTTTTACAGGTGACGTTTCACGGGTCTAGGTTTCACTGGTAAGTTTCACGGGTCAAGGTTTCACGGGTAAGTTTTACGGGAAAGTTTCACGGGTATGTTTCACGGGTGACGTTTCACGGGTCTAGGTTTCACTGGTAAGTTTCACGGGTCAAGGTTTCACGGGTAAGTTTCACTGGTAAGTTTCACGGGTATGTTTCACGGGTGACGTTTCACGGGTCTAGGTTTCACTGGTAAGTTTCACTGGTCAAGGTTTCATGGTTAAGTTTCACGGGTAAGTTTCACGGGTGACGTTTCACGGGTCTAGGTTTCACTGGTAAGTTTCACGGGTCAAGGTTTCACGGGTAAGTTTCACGGGTAAGTTTCACGGGTATGTTTCACGGGTGACGTTTCACGGGTCTAGGTTTCACTGGAAAGTTTCACGGGTCAAGGTTACACGGGTAAGTTTCAAGGGTAAGTTTCACGGGTAAGTTTTACGGGTATGTTTTACAGGTGACGTTTCACGGGTCTAGGTTTCACTGGTAAGTTTCACGGGTCAAGGTTTCACGGGTAAGTTTCACAGGTAAGTTTCACGGGTAAGTTTCACGGGTAAGTTTCACGGGTATGTTTCACGGGTGACGTTTCACGGGTCTAGGTTTCACTGGTAAGTTTCACTGGTAAGTTTCACGGGTCAAGGTTTCACGGGTAAGTTTCACGGGTAAGTTTCACGGGTATGTTTCACGGGTATGTTTCACGGGTGACGTTTCACGGGTCTAGGTTTCACTGGTAAGTTTCACGGGTCAAGGTTTTACGGGTAAGTTTCACGGGTATGTTTAACGGGTGACGTTTCACGGGTCTAGGTTTCACTGGAAAGTTTCACGGGTCAAGGTTTCACGGGTAAGTTTCACGGGTAAGTTTTACGGGTATGTTTTACAGGTGACGTTTCACGGGTCTAGGTTTCACTGGTAAGTTTCACGGGTCAAGGTTTCACGGGTAAGTTTCACGGGTAAGTTTCACGGGTATGTTTTACGGGTGACGTTTCACGGGTCTAGGTTTCACTGGTAAGTTTCACGGGTCAAGATTTCACGGGTAAGTTTCACGGGTATGTTTCACGGGTGACGTTTCACGGGTCTAGGTTTCACTGGTAAGTTTCACGGGTCAAGGTTTCACGGGTAAGTTTCACTGGTAAGTTTCACGGGTATGTTTCACGGGTGACGTTTCACGGGTCTAGGTTTCACTGGTAAGTTTCACTGGTCAAGGTTTCATGGTTAAGTTTCACGGGTATGATTCACGGGTGACGTTTCACGGGTCTAGGTTTCACTGGTAAGTTTCACGGGTCAAGGTTTCACGGGTAAGTTTCACGGGTAAGTTTCACGGGTATGTTTCACGGGTGACGTTTCACGGGTCTAGGTTTCACTGGTAAGTTTCACGGGTCAAGGTTTTACGGGTAAGTTTCACGGGTAAGTTTCACGGGTGACGTTTCACGGGTATAGGTTTCACTGGTAAGTTTCACGGGTCAAGGTTTTACGGGTAAGTTTCACGGGTCTAGGTTTCACTGGAAAGTTTCACGGGTCAAGGTTTCACGGGTAAGTTTCACGGGTAAGTTTCACGGGTTTGTTTCACGGGTGACGTTTCACGGGTCTAGGTTTCACTGGAAAGTTTCACGGGTCAAGGTTTCACGGGTAAGTTTCACGCGTAAGTTTCACGGGTATGTTTCACGGGTGACGTTTCACGGGTCTAGGTTTCACTGGTAAGTTTCACGGGTCAAGGTTTCACGGGTAAGTTTCACGGGTAAGTTTCACGGGTATGTTTCACGGGTGACGTTTTACGGGTCTAGGTTTCACTGGTAGGGTTTCACGAGTCAAGGTTTCACGGGTAAGTTTCACGGGTAAGTTTCACGGGTAAGTTTCACGGGTATGTTTCACGGGTGACGTTTCACGGGTCTAGGTTTCACTGGTAAGTTTCACGGGTCAAGGTTTCACGGGTAAGTTTCACGGGTAAGTTTCACGGGTATGTTTCACGGGTATGTTTCACGGGTGACGTTTCACGGGTCTAGGTTTCACTGGTAAGTTTCACGGGTCAAGGTTTCACGGGTAAGTTTCACGGGTAAGTTTTACGGGTATGTTTCACGGGTGACGTTTCACGGGTCTAGGTTTCACTGGTAAGTTTCACGGGTCAAGGTTTCACGGGTAAGTTTCACGGGTAAGTTTCACGGGTATGTTTCACGGGTGACGTTTCACGGGTCTAGGTTTCACTGGTAAGTTTCACGGGTCAATGTTTCACGGGTAAGTTTCACGGGTAAGTTTCACGGGTATGTTTCACGGGTGACGTTTCACGGGTCTAGGTTTCACTGGTAAGTTTCACGGGTCAAGGTTTTACGGGTAAGTTTCACGGGTAAGTTTCACGGGTATGTTTCACGGGTGACGTTTCACGGGTCTAGGTTTCACTGGTAAGTTTCACTGGTCAAGGTTTCACGGGTAAGTTTCACGGGTAAGTTTCACGGGTATGTTTCACGGGTGACGTTTCACGGGTCTAGGTTTCACTGGTAAGTTTCACGGGTCAAGGTTTTACGGGTAAGTTTCACGGGTAAGTTTCACGGGTGACGTTTCACGGGTCTAGGTTTCACTGGTAAGTTTCACGGGTCAAGGTTTTACGGGTAAGTTTCACGGGTCTAGGTTTCACTGGTAAGTTTCACGGGTCAAGGTTTCACGGGTAAGTTTCACGGGTATGTTTCACGGGTGACGTTTCACGGGTCTAGGTTTCACTGGTAAGTTTCACGGGTCAAGGTTTCACGGGTAAGTTTCACGGGTAAGTTTCACGGGTAAGTTTTACGGGTATGTTTTACAGGTGACGTTTCACGGGTCTAGGTTTCACTGGTAAGTTTCACGGGTCAAGGTTTTTCGGGTAAGTTTCACGGGTATGTTTCATGGGTGATGTTACACAAGTCTAGGTTTCACTGGTTATTTTCACGGGTCAAGGTTTCACGGGTAAGTTTCACGGGTAAGTTTCACGGGTATGTTTCACGGGTGACGTTTCACGGGTCTAGGTTTCACTGGAAAGTTTCACGGGTCAAGGTTTCACGGGTAAGTTTCACGGGTAAGTTTTACGGGTATGTTTTACAGGTGACGTTTCACGGGTCTAGGTTTCACTGGTAAGTTTCACGGGTATGTTTCACGGGTGACGTTTCACGGGTCTAGGTTTCACTGGTAAGTTTCACGGGTCAAGGTTTCACGGGTAAGTTTCACGGGTAAGTTTCACGGGTATGTTTCACGGGTATGTTTCACGGGTGACGTTTCACGGGTCTAGGTTTCACTGGTAAGTTTCACGGGTCAAGGTTTCACGGGTAAGTTTCACAGGTAAGTTTCACGGGTAAGTTTCACGGGTAAGTTTCACGGGTATGTTTCACGGGTGATGTTTCACGGGTCTTGGTTTTACTGGTAAGTTTCACGGGTCAAGGTTTCATGGTTAAGTTTCACGGGTAAGTTTCACGGGTGACGTTTCACGGGTCTAGGTTTCACTGGTAAGTTTCACGGGTCAAGGTTTCACGGGTAAGTTTCACGGGTAAGTTTCACGGGTATGTTTCACGGGTGACGTTTCACGGGTCTAGGTTTCACTGGAAAGTTTCACGGGTCAAGGTTACACGGGTAAGTTTCAAGGGTAAGTTTCACGGGTAAGTTTTACGGGTATGTTTTACAGGTGACGTTTCACGGGTCTAGGTTTCACTGGTAAGTTTCACGGGTCAAGGTTTCACGGGTAAGTTTCACAGGTAAGTTTCACGGGTAAGTTTCACGGGTAAGTTTCACGGGTATGTTTCACGGGTGATGTTTCACGGGTCTTGGTTTTACTGGTAAGTTTCACGGGTCAAGGTTTTACGGGTAAGTTTCACGGGTCTAGGTTTCACTGGTAAGTTTCACGGGTCAAGGTTTCACGGGTAAGTTTCACGGGTAAGTTTCACGGGTTTGTTTCACGGGTGACGTTTCACGGGTCTAGGTTTCACTGGAAAGTTTCACGGGTCAAGGTTTCACGGGTAAGTTTCACGGGTAAGTTTCACGGGTAAGTTTCACGGGTATGTTTTACGGGTGACGTTTCACGGGTCTAGGTTTCACTGGTAAGTTTCACGGGTCAAGGTTTCACGGGTAAGTTTCACGGGTATGTTTCACGGGTGACGTTTCACGGGTCTAGGTTTCACTGGTAAGTTTCACGGGTCAAGGTTTTACGGGTAAGTTTCACGGGTCTAGGTTTCACTGGTAAGTTTCACGGGTCAAGGTTTCACGGGTAAGTTTCACGGGTAAGTTTCACGGGTTTGTTTCACGGGTGACGTTTCACGGGTCTAGGTTTCACTGGTAAGTTTTACGGGTCAAGGTTTCACGGGTAAGTTTCACGGGTAAGTTTCACGGGTATGTTTCACGGGTGACGTTTCACGGGTCTAGGTTTCACTGGAAAGTTTCACGGGTCAAGGTTTCACGGGTAAGTTTCAAGGGTAAGTTTCACGGGTAAGTTTTACGGGTATGTCTTACAGGTGACGTTTCACGTGTCTAGGTTTCACTGGTAAGTTTCACGGGTCAAGGTTTCACGGGTAAGTTTCACGGGTAAGTTTCACGGGTAAGTTTCACGGGTATGTTTCATGGGTGATGTTTCACGGGTCTAGGTTTCACTGGTAAGTTTCGCGGGTCAAGGTTTCACGGGTAAGTTTCACGGGTAAGTTTCACGGGTATGTTTCACGGGTGACGTTTCACGGGTCTAGGTTTCACTGGAAAGTTTCACGGGTCAAGGTTTCACGGGTAAGTTTCACGGGTAAGTTTTACGGGTATGTTTCACAGGTGACGTTTCACGGGTCTAGGTTTCACTGGTAAGTTTCACGGGTCAAGGTTTCACGGGTAAGTTTCACGGGTAAGTTTCACGGGTATGTTTCATGGGTGATGTTTCACGGGTCTAGGTTTCACTGGTAAGATTCACGGGTCAAGGTTTCACGGGTAAGTTTCACGGGTAAGTTTTACGGGTATGTTTTACAGGTGACGTTTCACGGGTCTAGGTTTCACTGGTAAGTTTCACGGGTCAAGGTTTCACGGGTAAGTTTCACGGGTAAGTTTCACGGGTATGTTTCACGGGTGACGTTTCACGGGTCTAGGTTTCACTGGTAAGTTTCACGGGTCAAGGTTTCACGGGTAAGTTTCACGGGTAAGTTTCACGGGTATGTTTCACGGGTGACGTTTCACGGGTCTAGGTTTCACTGGTAAGTTTCACGGGTCAAGGTTTTACGTGTAAGTTTCACGGGTAAGTTTCACGGGTATGTTTCACGGGTGACGTTTCACGGGTCTAGGTTTCACTGGTAAGTTTCACGGGTCAAGGTTTCACGGGTAAGTTTCACGGGTGACGTTTCACGGGTCTATTTTTCACTGGTAAGTTTCACGGGTCAAGGTTTCACGGGTAAGTTTCACGTGTAAGTTTTACGGGTGACGTTTCACGGGTCTAGGTTTCACTGGTAAGTTTCACGGGTCAAGGTTTCACGGGTAAGTTTCACGGGTAAGTTTCACGGGTAAGTTTCACGGGTGACGTTTCACGGGTCTAGGTTTCACTGGTAAGTTTCACGGGTCAAGGTTTCACGGGTAAGTTTCACGGGTAAGTTTCACGGGTAAGTTTCACGGGTAAGTTTCATGGGTGACGTTTCACGGGTCTAGGTTTCACTGGTAAGTTTCACGGGTCAAGGTTTCACGGGTAAGTTTCACGGGTAAGTTTCACGGGTGACGTTTCACGGGTCTAGGTTTCACTGGTAAGTTTCACGGGTCAAGGTTTCACGGGTAAGTTTCACGGGTAAGTTTCACGGGTATGTTTCAAGGGTGACGTTTCACGGGTCTAGGTTTCACTGGTAAGTTTTACGGGTCAAGGTTTCACGGGTAAGTTTCACGGGTATGTTTCACGGGTGATGTTTCACGGGTCTTGGTTTCACTGGTAAGTTTCACGGGTCAAGGTTTCACGGGTAAGTTTCACGGGTAAGTTTCACGGGTATGTTTCACGGGTGACGTTTCACGGGTCTAGGTTTCACTGGTAAGTTTCACGGGTTAAGGTTTCACGGGTAAGTTTCACGGGTAAGTTTCACGGGTCTAGGTTTCACTGGTAAGTTTCACGGGTCAAGGTTTTACAGGTAAGTTTCACGGGTCTAGGTTTCACTGGTAAGTTTCACGGGTCAAGGTTTCACGGGTAAGTTTCACGGGTAAGTTTCACGGGTAAGTTTCACGGGTAAGTTTCACGGGTGACGTTTCACGGGTCTAGGTTTCACTGGTAAGTTTCACGGGTCAAGGTTTCACGGGTAAGTTTCACGGGTAAGTTTCACGGGTGACGTTTCACGGGTCTAGGTTTCACTGGTAAGTTTCACGGGTCAATGTTTCACGGGTAAGGTGCACGGGTAAGTTTTACGGGTATGTTTCAAGGCTGACGTTTCACGGGTCTAGGTTTCACTGGTAAGTTTCACGGGTCAAGGTTTCACGGGTAAGTTTCACGGGTAAGTTTCACGGGTATGTTTCACGGGTGACGTTTCACGGGTCTTGGTTTCACTGGTAAGTTTCACGGGTCAAGGTTTCACGGGTAAGTTTCACGGGTAAGTTTCACGGGTAAGTTTCACGGGTATGTTTCACGGGTGACGTTTCACGGGTCTAGGTTTCACTGGTAAGTTTTACGGGTCAAGGTTTCACGGGTAAGTTTCACGGGTAAGTTTCACGGGTAAGTTTCACGGGTATGTTTCACGGGTGATGTTTCACGGGTCTAGGTTTTACTGGTAAGTTTCACGGGTCAAGGTTTTACGGGTAAGTTTCACGGGTCTAGGTTTCACTGGTAAGTTTCACGGGTCAAGGTTTCACGGGTAAGTTTCACGGGTAAGTTTCACGGGTTTGTTTCACGGGTGACGTTTCACGGGTCTAGGTTTCACTGGAAAGTTTCACGGGTCAAGGTTTCACGGGTAAGTTTCACGGGTAAGTTTCACGGGTATGTTTCACGGGTGACGTTTCACGGGTCTAGGTTTCACTGGTAAGTTTCACGGGTCAAGGTTTCACGGGTAAGTTTTACGGGTAAGTTTCACGGGTGACGTTTCACGGGTGACGTTTCACGGGTCTAGGTTTCACTGGTAAGTTTCACGGGTCAAGGTTTCACGGGTAAGTTTCACGGGTAAGTTTCACGGGTATGTTTCACGGGTGACGTTTCACGGGTCTAGGTTTCACTGGAAAGTTTCACGGGTCAAGGTTTCACGGGTAAGTTTCACGGGTAAGTTTTACGGGTATGTTTCACAGGTGACGTTTCACGGGTCTAGGTTTCACTGGTAAGTTTCACGGGTCAAGGTTTCACGGGTAAGTTTCACGGGTAAGTTTCACGGGTATGTTTCATGGGTGATGTTTCACGGGTCTAGGTTTCACTGGTAAGATTCACGGGTCAAGGTTTCACGGGTAAGTTTCACGGGTAAGTTTTACGGGTATGTTTTACAGGTGACGTTTCACGGGTCTAGGTTTCACTGGTAAGTTTCACGGGTCAAGGTTTCACGGGTAAGTTTCACGGGTAAGTTTCACGGGTATGTTTCACGGGTGACGTTTCACGGGTCTAGGTTTCACTGGTATGTTTCACGGGTCAAGGTTTCACGGGTAAGTTTCACGGGTAAGTTTCACGGGTATGTTTCACGGGTGACGTTTCACGGGTCTAGGTTTCACTGGTAAGTTTCACGGGTCAAGGTTTTACGGGTAAGTTTCACGGGTAAGTTTCACGGGTATGTTTCACGGGTGACGTTTCACGGGTCTAGGTTTCACTGGTAAGTTTCACGGGTCAAGGTTTCACGGGTAAGTTTCACGGGTAAGTTTCACGGGTAAGTTTCACGGGTGACGTTTCACGGGTCTATTTTTCACTGGTAAGTTTCACGGGTCAAGGTTTCACGGGTAAGTTTCACGTGTAAGTTTTACGGGTGACGTTTCACGGGTCTAGGTTTCACTGGTAAGTTTCACGGGTCAAGGTTTCACGGTTAAGTTTCACGGGTAAGTTTCACGGGTAAGTTTCACGGGTGACGTTTCACGGGTCTAGGTTTCACTGGTAAGTTTCACGGGTCAAGGTTTCACGGGTAAGTTTCACGGGTAAGTTTCACGGGTAAGTTTCACGGGTAAGTTTCATGGGTGACGTTTCACGGGTCTAGGTTTCACTGGTAAGTTTCACGGGTCAAGGTTTCACGGGTAAGTTTCACGGGTAAGTTTCACGGGTCTAGGTTTCACTGGTAAGTTCCACGGGTCAAGGTTTCACGGGTAAGTTTCACGGGTAAGTTTCACGGGTATGTTTCAAGGGTGACGTTTCACGGGTCTAGGTTTCACTGGTAAGTTTTACGGGTCAAGGTTTCACGGGTAAGTTTCACGGGTATGTTTCACGGGTGATGTTTCACGGGTCTTGGTTTCACTGGTAAGTTTCACGGGTCAAGGTTTCACGGGTAAGTTTCACGGGTAAGTTTCACGGGTATGTTTCACGGGTGACGTTTCACGGGTCTAGGTTTCACTGGTAAGTTTCACGGGTTAAGGTTTCACGGGTAAGTTTCACGGGTAAGTTTCACGGGTATGTTTCACGGGTGACGTTTCACGGGTCTAGGTTTCACTGGTAAGTTTCACGGGTCAAGGTTTTACAGGTAAGTTTCACGGGTCTAGGTTTCACTGGTAAGTTTCACGGGTCAAGGTTTCACGGGTAAGTTTCACGGGTAAGTTTCACGGGTAAGTTTCACGGGTAAGTTTCACGGGTGACGTTTCACGGGTCTAGGTTTCACTGGTAAGTTTCACGGGTCAAGGTTTCACGGGTAAGTTTCACGGGTAAGTTTCACGGGTGACGTTTCACGGGTCTAGGTTTCACTGGTAAGTTTCACGGGTCAAGGTTTCACGGGTAAGTTTCACGGGTAAGTTTTACGGGTATGTTTCAAGGGTGACGTTTCACGGGTCTAGGTTTCACTGGTAAGTTTCACGGGTCAAGGTTTCACGGGTAAGTTTCACGGGTAAGTTTCACGGGTATGTTTCACGGGTGACGTTTCACGGGTCTTGGTTTCACTGGTAAGTTTCACGGGTCAAGGTTTAACGGGTAAGTTTCACGGGTAAGTTTCACGGGTAAGTTTCACGGGTATGTTTCACGGGTGACGTTTCACGGGTCTAGGTTTCACTGGTAAGTTTTACGGGTCAAGGTTTCACGGGTAAGTTTCACGGGTAAGTTTCACGGGTAAGTTTCACGGGTATGTTTCACGGGTGATGTTTCACGGGTCTAGGTTTCACTGGTAAGTTTCACGGGTCAAGGTTTTACGGGTAAGTTTCACGGGTCTAGGTTTCACTGGTAAGTTTCACGGGTCAAGGTTTCACGGGTAAGTTTCACGGGTAAGTTTCACGGGTTTGTTTCACGGGTGACGTTTCACGGGTCTAGGTTTCACTGGAAAGTTTCACGGGTCAAGGTTTCACGGGTAAGTTTCACGGGTAAGTTTCACGGGTATGTTTCACGGGTGACGTTTCACGGGTCTAGGTTTCACTGGTAAGTTTCACGGGTCAAGGTTTCACGGGTAAGTTTTACGGGTAAGTTTCACGGGTGACGTTTCACGGGTGACGTTTCACGGGTCTAGGTTTCACTGGTAAGTTTCACGGGTCAAGGTTTCACGGGTAAGTTTCACGGGTAAGTTTCACGGGTATGTTTCACGGGTGACGTTTCACGGGTCTAGGTTTCACTGGAAAGTTTCACGGGTCAAGGTTTCACGGGTAAGTTTCAAGGGTAAGTTTCACGGGTAAGTTTTACGGGTATGTTTTACAGGTGACGTTTCACGGGTCTAGGTTTCACTGGTAAGTTTCACGGGTCAAGGTTTCACGGGTAAGTTTCACGGGTAAGTTTCACGGGTAAGTTTCACGGGTATGTTTCATGGGTGATGTTTCACGGGTCTAGGTTTCACTGGTAAGTTTCGCGGGTCAAGGTTTCACGGGTAAGTTTCACGGGTAAGTTTCACGGGTATGTTTCACGGGTGACGTTTCACGGGTCTAGGTTTCACTGGAAAGTTTCACGGGTCAAGGTTTCACGGGTAAGTTTCACGGGTAAGTTTTACGGGTATGTTTTACAGGTGACGTTTCACGGGTCTAGGTTTCACTGGTAAGTTTTACGGGTCAAGGTTTCACGGGTAAGTTTCACGGGTAAGTTTCACGGGTATGTTTCATGGGTGATGTTTCACGGGTCTAGGTTTCACTGGTAAGTTTCACGGGTCAAGGTTTCACGGGTAAGTTTCACGGGTAAGTTTTACGGGTATGTTTTACAGGTGACGTTTCACGGGTCTAGGTTTCACTGGTAAGTTTCACGGGTCAAGGTTTCACGGGTAAGTTTCACGGGTAAGTTTCACGGGTATGTTTCACGGGTGACGTTTCACGGGTCTAGGTTTCACTGGTAAGTTTCACGGGTCAAGGTTTCACGGGTAAGTTTCACGGGTAAGTTTCACGGGTATGTTTCACGGGTGACGTTTCACGGGTCTAGGTTTCACTGGTAAGTTTCACGGGTCAAGGTTTCACGGGTAAGTTTCACGGGTATGTTTCACGGGTATGTTTCACGGGTCTAGGTTTCACTGGTAAGTATCACGGGTCAAGGTTTCACGGGTAAGTTTCACGGGTAAGTTTCACGGGTCTATTTTTCACTGGTAAGTTTCACGGGTCAAGGTTTCACGGGTAAGTTTCACGTGTAAGTTTCACGGGTGACGTTTCACGGGTCTAGGTTTCACTGGTAAGTTTCACGGGTCAAGGTTTCACGGGTAAGTTTCACGGGTAAGTTTCACGGGTAAGTTTCACGGGTGACGTTTCACGGGTCTATTTTTCACTGGTAAGTTTCACGGGTCAAGGTTTCACGGGTAAGTTTCACGGGTATGTTTCACGGGTGACGTTTCACGGGTCTAGGTTTTACTGGAAAGTTTCACGGGTCAAGGTTTCACGGGTAAGTTTCACGGGTAAGTTTTACGGGTATGTTTTACAGGTGACGTTTCACGGGTCTAGGTTTCACTGGTAAGTTTTACGGGTCAAGGTTTCACGGGTAAGTTTCACGGGTAAGTTTCACGGGTATGTTTCATGGGTGATGTTTCACGGGTCTAGGTTTCACTGGTAAGTTTCACGGGTCAAGGTTTCACGGGTAAGTTTCACGGGTAAGTTTTACGGGTATGTTTTACAGGTGACGTTTCACGGGTCTAGGTTTCACTGGTAAGTTTCACGGGTCAAGGTTTCACGGGTAAGTTTCACGGGTAAGTTTCACGGGTATGTTTCAAGGGTGACGTTTCACGGGTCTAGGTTTCACTGGTAAGTTTCACGGGTCAAGGTTTCACGGGTAAGTTTCACGGGTAAGTTTCACGGGTATGTTTCACGGGTGACGTTTCACGGGTCTAGGTTTCACTGGTAAGTTTCACGGGTCAAGGTTTCACGGGTAAGTTTCACGGGTAAGTTTCACGGGTATGTTTCACGGGTCTAGGTTTCACTGGTAAGTATCACGGGTCAAGGTTTCACGGGTAAGTTTCACGGGTAAGTTTCACGGGTGACGTTTCACGGGTCTATTTTTCACTGGTAAGTTTCACGGGTCAAGGTTTCACGGGTAAGTTTCACGTGTAAGTTTCACGGGTGACGTTTCACGGGTCTAGGTTTCACTGGTAAGTTTCACGGGTCAAGGTTTCACGGGTAAGTTTCACGGGTAAGTTTCACGGGTAAGTTTCACGGGTGACGTTTCACGGGTCTAGGTTTCACTAGTAAGTTTCACGGGTCAAGGTTTCACGGGTAAGTTTCACGGGTAAGTTTCACGGGTAAGTTTCACGGGTAAGTTTCATGGGTGACGTTTCACGGGTCTAGGTTTCACTGGTAAGTTTCACGGGTCAAGGTTTCACGGGTAAGTTTCACGGGTAAGTTTCACGGGTGACGTTTCACGGGTCTAGGTTTCACTGGTAAGTTTCACGGGTCAAGGTTTCACGGGTAAGTTTCACGGGTATGTTTCAAGGGTGACGTTTCACGGGTCTAGGTTTCACTGGTAAGTTTTACGGGTCAAGGTTTCACGGGTAAGTTTCACGGGTAAGTTTCACGGGTATGTTTCACGGGTGATGTTTCACGGGTCTTGGTTTCACTGGTAAGTTTCACGGGTCAAGGTTTCACGGGTAAGTTTCACGGGTAAGTTTCACGGGTATGTTTCACGGGTGACGTTTCACGGGTCTAGGTTTCACTGGTAAGTTTCACGGGTTAAGGTTTCACGGGTAAGTTTCACGGGTAAGTTTCACGGGTAAGTTTCACGGGTATGTTTCACGGGTGACGTTTCACGGGTCTAGGTTTCACTGGTAAGTTTCACGGGTCAAGGTTTTACGGGTAAGTTTCACGGGTCTAGGTTTCACTGGTAAGTTTCACGGGTCAAGGTTTCACGGGTAAGTTTCACGGGTATGTTTCACGGGTTTGTTTCACGGGTGACGTTTCACGGGTCTAGGTTTCACTGGAAAGTTTCACGGGTCAAGGTTTCACGGGTAAGTTTCACGGGTAAGTTTCACGGGTATGTTTCACGGGTGACGTTTCACTGGTAAGTTTCACGGGTCAAGGTTTCACGAGTAAGTTTCACGGGTAAGTTTTACGGGTAAGTTTCACGGGTGACGTTTCACGGGTGACGTTTCACGGGTCTAGGTTTCACTGGTAAGTTTCACGGGTCAAGGTTTCACGGGTAAGTTTCACGGGTAAGTTTCACGGGTATGTTTCACGGGTGACGTTTCACGGGTCTAGGTTTCACTGGAAAGTTTCACGGGTCAAGGTTTCACGGGTAAGTTTCAAGGGTAAGTTTCACGGGTAAGTTTAACGGGTATGTTTTACAGGTGACGTTTCACGGGTCTAGGTTTCACTGGTAAGTTTCACGGGTCAAGGTTTCACGGGTAAGTTTCACGGGTAAGTTTCACGGGTATGTTTCACGGGTGACGTTTCACGGGTCTAGGTTTCACTGGTAAGTTTCACGGGTCAAGGTTTCACGGGTAAGTTTCACTGGTAAGTTTCACGGGTATGTTTCACGGGTGACGTTTCACGGGTCTAGGTTTCACTGGTAAGTTTCACTGGTCAAGGTTTCATGGTTAAGTTTTACGGGTAAGTTTCACGGGTGACGTTTCACGGGTCTAGGTTTCACTGGTAAGTTTCACGGGTCAAGGTTTCACGGGTAAGTTTCACGGGTAAGTTTCACGGGTATGTTTCACGGGTGACGTATCACGGGTCTAGGTTTCACTGGAAAGTTTCACGGGTCAAGGTTACACGGGTAAGTTTCACGGGTAAGTTTTACGGGTAAGTTTCACGGGTGACGTTTCACGGGTGACGTTTCACGGGTCTAGGTTTCACTGGTAAGTTTCACGGGTCAAGGTTTCACGGGTAAGTTTCACGGGTAAGTTTCACGGGTATGTTTCACGGGTGACGTTTCACGGGTCTAGGTTTCACTGGAAAGTTTCACGGGTCAAGGTTTCACGGGTAAGTTTCACGGGTAAGTTTCACGGGTAAGTTTTACGGGTATGTTTTACAGGTGACGTTTCACGGGTCTAGGTTTCACTGGTAAGTTTCACGGGTCAAGGTTTCACGGGTAAGTTTCACGGGTAAGTTTCACGGGTAAGTTTCACGGGTATGTTTCATGGGTGATGTTTCACGGGTCTAGGTTTCACTGGTAAGTTTCGCGGGTCAAGGTTTCACGGGTAAGTTTCACGGGTATGTTTCACGGGTGACGTTTCACGGGTCTAGGTTTCACTGGAAAGTTTCACGGGTCAAGGTTTCACGGGTAAGTTTCACGGGTAAGTTTTACGGGTATGTTTTACAGGTGACGTTTCACGGGTCTAGGTTTCACTGGTAAGTTTTACGGGTCAAGGTTTCACGGGTAAGTTTCACGGGTAAGTTTCACGGGTATGTTTCATGGGTGATGTTTCACGGGTCTAGGTTTCACTGGTAAGTTTCACGGGTCAAGGTTTCACGGGTAAGTTTCACGGGTAAGTTTTACGGGTATGTTTTACAGGTGACGTTTCACGGGTCTAGGTTTCACTGGTAAGTTTCACGGGTCAAGGTTTCACGGGTAAGTTTCACGGGTAAGTTTCACGGGTATGTTTCACGGGTGACGTTTCACGGGTCTAGGTTTCACTGGTAAGTTTCACGGGTCAAGGTTTCACGGGTAAGTTTCACGGGTAAGTTTCACGGGTATGTTTCACGGGTGACGTTTCACGGGTCTAGGTTTCACTGGTAAGTTTCACGGGTCAAGGTTTCACGGGTATGTTTCACGGGTAAGTTTCACGTTTATGTTTCACGGGTCTAGGTTTCACTGGTAAGTATCACGGGTCAAGGTTTCACGGGTAAGTTTCACGGGTAAGTTTCACGGGTGACGTTTCACGGGTCTATTTTTCACTGGTAAGTTTCACGGGTCAAGGTTTCACGGGTAAGTTTCACGTGTAAGTTTCACGGGTGACGTTTCACGGGTCTAGGTTTCACTGGTAAGTTTCACGGGTCAAGGTTTCACGGGTAAGTTTCACGGGTAAGTTTCACGGGTAAGTTTCACGGGTGACGTTTCACGGGTCTATTTTTCACTGGTAAGTTTCACGGGTCAAGGTTTCACGGGTAAGTTTCACGGGTATGTTTCACGGGTGATGTTTCACGGGTCTAGGTTTCACTGGTAAGTTTCACGGGTCAAGGTTTCACGGGTAAGTTTCACGGGTAAGTTTTACGGGTATGTTTTACAGGTGACGTTTCACGGGTCTAGGTTTCACTGGTAAGTTTCACGGGTCAAGGTTTTACGGGTAAGTTTCACGGGTAAGTTTCACGGGTATGTTTCACGGGTGACGGTTCTCGGGTCTAGGTTTTACTGGAAAGTTTCACGGGTCAAGGTTTCACGGGTAAGTTTCACGGGTAAGTTTTACGGGTATGTTTTACAGGTGACGTTTCACGGGTCTAGGTTTCACTGGTAAGTTTTACGGGTCAAGGTTTCACGGGTAAGTTTCACGGGTAAGTTTCACGGGTATGTTTCATGGGTGATGTTTCACGGGTCTAGGTTTCACTGGTAAGTTTCACGGGTCAAGGTTTCACGGGTAAGTTTCACGGGTAAGTTTTACGGGTATGTTTTACAGGTGACGTTTCACGGGTCTAGGTTTCACTGGTAAGTTTCACGGGTCAAGGTTTCACGGGTAAGTTTCACGGGTAAGTTTCACGGGTATGTTTCACGGGTGACGTTTCACGGGTCTAGGTTTCACTGGTAAGTTTCACGGGTCAAGGTTTCACGGGTAAGTTTCACGGGTAAGTTTCACGGGTATGTTTCACGGGTGACGTTTCACGGGTCTAGGTTTCACTGGTAAGTTTCACGGGTCAAGGTTTCACGGGTAAGTTTCACGGGTAAGTTTCACGGGTATGTTTCACGGGTCTAGGTTTCACTGGTAAGTATCACGGGTCAAGGTTTCACGGGTAAGTTTCACGGGTAAGTTTCACGGGTGACGTTTCACGGGTCTATTTTTCACTGGTAAGTTTCACGGGTCAAGGTTTCACGGGTAAGTTTCACGTGTAAGTTTCACGGGTGACGTTTCACGGGTCTAGGTTTCACTGGTAAGTTTCACGGGTCAAGGTTTCACGGGTAAGTTTCACGGGTAAGTTTCACGGGTAAGTTTCACGGGTGACGTTTCACGGGTCTAGGTTTCACTAGTAAGTTTCACGGGTCAAGGTTTCACGGGTAAGTTTCACGGGTAAGTTTCACGGGTAAGTTTCACGGGTAAGTTTCATGGGTGACGTTTCACGGGTCTAGGTTTCACTGGTAAGTTTCACGGGTCAAGGTTTCACGGGTAAGTTTCACGGGTAAGTTTCACGGGTGACGTTTCACGGGTCTAGGTTTCACTGGTAAGTTTCACGGGTCAAGGTTTCACGGGTAAGTTTCACGGGTATGTTTCAAGGGTGACGTTTCACGGGTCTAGGTTTCACTGGTAAGTTTTACGGGTCAAGGTTTCACGGGTAAGTTTCACGGGTAAGTTTCACGGGTATGTTTCACGGGTGATGTTTCACGGGTCTTGGTTTCACTGGTAAGTTTCACGGGTCAAGGTTTCACGGGTAAGTTTCACGGGTAAGTTTCACGGGTATGTTTCACGGGTGACGTTTCACGGGTCTAGGTTTCACTGGTAAGTTTCACGGGTTAAGGTTTCACGGGTAAGTTTCACGGGTAAGTTTCACGGGTAAGTTTCACGGGTATGTTTCACGGGTGACGTTTCACGGGTCTAGGTTTCACTGGTAAGTTTCACGGGTCAAGGTTTTACGGGTAAGTTTCACGGGTCTAGGTTTCACTGGTAAGTTTCACGGGTCAAGGTTTCACGGGTAAGTTTCACGGGTATGTTTCACGGGTTTGTTTCACGGGTGACGTTTCACGGGTCTAGGTTTCACTGGAAAGTTTCACGGGTCAAGGTTTCACGGGTAAGTTTCACGGGTAAGTTTCACGGGTATGTTTCACGGGTGACGTTTCACTGGTAAGTTTCACGGGTCAAGGTTTCACGAGTAAGTTTCACGGGTAAGTTTTACGGGTAAGTTTCACGGGTGACGTTTCACGGGTGACGTTTCACGGGTCTAGGTTTCACTGGTAAGTTTCACGGGTCAAGGTTTCACGGGTAAGTTTCACGGGTAAGTTTCACGGGTATGTTTCACGGGTGACGTTTCACGGGTCTAGGTTTCACTGGAAAGTTTCACGGGTCAAGGTTTCACGGGTAAGTTTCAAGGGTAAGTTTCACGGGTAAGTTTAACGGGTATGTTTTACAGGTGACGTTTCACGGGTCTAGGTTTCACTGGTAAGTTTCACGGGTCAAGGTTTCACGGGTAAGTTTCACGGGTAAGTTTCACGGGTATGTTTCACGGGTGACGTTTCACGGGTCTAGGTTTCACTGGTAAGTTTCACGGGTCAAGGTTTCACGGGTAAGTTTCACTGGTAAGTTTCACGGGTATGTTTCACGGGTGACGTTTCACGGGTCTAGGTTTCACTGGTAAGTTTCACTGGTCAAGGTTTCATGGTTAAGTTTTACGGGTAAGTTTCACGGGTGACGTTTCACGGGTCTAGGTTTCACTGGTAAGTTTCACGGGTCAAGGTTTCACGGGTAAGTTTCACGGGTAAGTTTGACGGGTATGTTTCACGGGTGACGTATCACGGGTCTAGGTTTCACTGGAAAGTTTCACGGGTCAAGGTTACACGGGTAAGTTTCACGGGTAAGTTTTACGGGTAAGTTTCACGGGTGACGTTTCACGGGTGACGTTTCACGGGTCTAGGTTTCACTGGTAAGTTTCACGGGTCAAGGTTTCACGGGTAAGTTTCACGGGTAAGTTTCACGGGTATGTTTCACGGGTGACGTTTCACGGGTCTAGGTTTCACTGGAAAGTTTCACGGGTCAAGGTTTCACGGGTAAGTTTCACGGGTAAGTTTCACGGGTAAGTTTTACGGGTATGTTTTACAGGTGACGTTTCACGGGTCTAGGTTTCACTGGTAAGTTTCACGGGTCAAGGTTTCACGGGTAAGTTTCACGGGTAAGTTTCACGGGTAAGTTTCACGGGTATGTTTCATGGGTGATGTTTCACGGGTCTAGGTTTCACTGGTAAGTTTCGCGGGTCAAGGTTTCACGGGTAAGTTTCACGGGTATGTTTCACGGGTGACGTTTCACGGGTCTAGGTTTCACTGGAAAGTTTCACGGGTCAAGGTTTCACGGGTAAGTTTCACGGGTAAGTTTTACGGGTATGTTTTACAGGTGACGTTTCACGGGTCTAGGTTTCACTGGTAAGTTTTACGGGTCAAGGTTTCACGGGTAAGTTTCACGGGTAAGTTTCACGGGTATGTTTC
The DNA here is from genome assembly GCA_947534325.1 of Agonum fuliginosum. Lineage (NCBI taxonomy): Eukaryota > Metazoa > Arthropoda > Insecta > Coleoptera > Carabidae > Agonum > Agonum fuliginosum. The sequence goes on along the minus strand of OX384029.1, from coordinate 35,328,554 downwards.
ATGGGTGATGTTTCACGGGTCTAGGTTTCACTGGTAAGTTTCACGGGTCAAGGTTTCACGGGTAAGTTTCACGGGTAAGTTTTACGGGTATGTTTTACAGGTGACGTTTCACGGGTCTAGGTTTCACTGGTAAGTTTCACGGGTCAAGGTTTCACGGGTAAGTTTCACGGGTAAGTTTCACGGGTATGTTTCACGGGTGACGTTTCACGGGTCTAGGTTTCACTGGTAAGTTTCACGGGTCAAGGTTTCACGGGTAAGTTTCACGGGTAAGTTTCACGGGTATGTTTCACGGGTGACGTTTCACGGGTCTAGGTTTCACTGGTAAGTTTCACGGGTCAAGGTTTCACGGGTATGTTTCACGGGTAAGTTTCACGTTTATGTTTCACGGGTCTAGGTTTCACTGGTAAGTATCACGGGTCAAGGTTTCACGGGTAAGTTTCACGGGTAAGTTTCACGGGTGACGTTTCACGGGTCTATTTTTCACTGGTAAGTTTCACGGGTCAAGGTTTCACGGGTAAGTTTCACGTGTAAGTTTCACGGGTGACGTTTCACGGGTCTAGGTTTCACTGGTAAGTTTCACGGGTCAAGGTTTCACGGGTAAGTTTCACGGGTAAGTTTCACGGGTAAGTTTCACGGGTGACGTTTCACGGGTCTATTTTTCACTGGTAAGTTTCACGGGTCAAGGTTTCACGGGTAAGTTTCACGGGTATGTTTCACGGGTGATGTTTCACGGGTCTAGGTTTCACTGGTAAGTTTCACGGGTCAAGGTTTCACGGGTAAGTTTCACGGGTAAGTTTTACGGGTATGTTTTACAGGTGACGTTTCACGGGTCTAGGTTTCACTGGTAAGTTTCACGGGTCAAGGTTTTACGGGTAAGTTTCACGGGTAAGTTTCACGGGTATGTTTCACGGGTGACGTTTCACGGGTCTAGGTTTCACTGGTAAGTTTCACGGGTCAAGGTTTCACGGGTAAGTTTCACGGGTAAGTTTCACGGGTATGTTTCACGGGTGACGTTTCACGGGTCTAGGTTTCACTGGTAAGTTTCACGGGTCAAGGTTTCACGGGTAAGTTTCACGGGTAAGTTTCACGGGTATGTTTCACGGGTCTAGGTTTCACTGGTAAGTATCACAAGTCAAGGTTTCACGGGTAAGTTTCACGGGTAAGTTTCACGGGTGACGTTTCACGGGTCTAGTTTTCACTGGTAAGTTTCACGGGTCAAGGTTTCACGGGTAAGTTTCACGTGTAAGTTTCACGGGTGACGTTTCACGGGTCTAGGTTTCACTGGTAAGTTTCACGGGTCAAGGTTTCACGGGTAAGTTTCACGGGTAAGTTTCACGGGTAAGTTTCACGGGTGACGTTTCACGGGTCTAGGTTTCACTAGTAAGTTTCACGGGTCAAGGTTTCACGGGTAAGTTTCACGGGTAAGTTTCACGGGTAAGTTTCACGGGTAAGTTTCATGGGTGACGTTTCACGGGTCTAGGTTTCACTGGTAAGTTTCACGGGTCAAGGTTTCACGGGTAAGTTTCACGGGTAAGTTTCACGGGTGACGTTTCACGGGTCTAGGTTTCACTGGTAAGTTTCACGGGTCAAGGTTTCACGGGTAAGTTTCACGGGTAAGTTTCACGGGTATGTTTCAAGGGTGACGTTTCACGGGTCTAGGTTTCACTGGTAAGTTTTACGGGTCAAGGTTTCACGGGTAAGTTTCACGGGTAAGTTTCACGGGTATGTTTCACGGGTGACGTTTCACTGGTAAGTTTCACGGGTCAAGGTTTCACGAGTAAGTTTCACGGGTAAGTTTTACGGGTAAGTTTCACGGGTGACGTTTCACGGGTGACGTTTCACGGGTCTAGGTTTCACTGGTAAGTTTCACGGGTCAAGGTTTCACGGGTAAGTTTCACGGGTAAGTTTCACGGGTATGTTTCACGGGTGACGTTTCACGGGTCTAGGTTTCACTGGAAAGTTTCACGGGTCAAGGTTTCACGGGTAAGTTTCAAGGGTAAGTTTCACGGGTAAGTTTAACGGGTATGTTTTACAGGTGACGTTTCACGGGTCTAGGTTTCACTGGTAAGTTTCACGGGTCAAGGTTTCACGGGTAAGTTTTACGGGAAAGTTTCACGGGTATGTTTCACGGGTGACGTTTCACGGGTCTAGGTTTCACTGGTAAGTTTCACGGGTCAAGGTTTCACGGGTAAGTTTCACTGGTAAGTTTCACGGGTATGTTTCACGGGTGACGTTTCACGGGTCTAGGTTTCACTGGTAAGTTTCACTGGTCAAGGTTTCATGGTCAAGTTTCACGGGTAAGTTTCACGGGTGACGTTTCACGGGTCTAGGTTTCACTGGTAAGTTTCACGGGTCAAGGTTTCACGGGTAAGTTTCACGGGTAAGTTTCACGGGTATGTTTCACGGGTGACGTTTCACGGGTCTAGGTTTCACTGGAAAGTTTCACGGGTCAAGGTTACACGGGTAAGTTTCAAGGGTAAGTTTCACGGGTAAGTTTTACGGGTATGTTTTACAGGTGACGTTTCACGGGTCTAGGTTTCACTGGTAAGTTTCACGGGTCAAGGTTTCACGGGTAAGTTTCACAGGTAAGTTTCACGGGTAAGTTTCACGGGTAAGTTTCACGGGTATGTTTCACGGGTGACGTTTCACGGGTCTAGGTTTCACTGGTAAGTTTCACTGGTAAGTTTCACGGGTCAAGGTTTCACGGGTAAGTTTCACGGGTAAGTTTCACGGGTATGTTTCACGGGTATGTTTCACGGGTGACGTTTCACGGGTCTAGGTTTCACTGGTAAGTTTCACGGGTCAAGGTTTTACGGGTAAGTTTCACGGGTATGTTTAACGGGTGACGTTTCACGGGTCTAGGTTTCACTGGAAAGTTTCACGGGTCAAGGTTTCACGGGTAAGTTTCACGGGTAAGTTTTACGGGTATGTTTTACAGGTGACGTTTCACGGGTCTAGGTTTCACTGGTAAGTTTCACGGGTCAAGGTTTCACGGGTAAGTTTCACGGGTAAGTTTCACGGGTATGTTTTACGGGTGACGTTTCACGGGTCTAGGTTTCACTGGTAAGTTTCACGGGTCAAGATTTCACGGGTAAGTTTCACGGGTATGTTTCACGGGTGACGTTTCACGGGTCTAGGTTTCACTGGTAAGTTTCACGGGTCAAGGTTTCACGGGTAAGTTTCACTGGTAAGTTTCACGGGTATGATTCACGGGTGACGTTTCACGGGTCTAGGTTTCACTGGTAAGTTTCACGGGTCAAGGTTTCACGGGTAAGTTTCACGGGTAAGTTTCACGGGTATGTTTCACGGGTGACGTTTCACGGGTCTAGGTTTCACTGGTAAGTTTCACGGGTCAAGGTTTCACGGGTAAGTTTCACGGGTAAGTTTCACGGGTATGTTTCACGGGTATGTTTCACGGGTGACGTTTCACGGGTCTAGGTTTCACTGGTAAGTTTCACGGGTCAAGGTTTCACGGGTAAGTTTCACGGGTAAGTTTTACGGGTATGTTTCACGGGTGACGTTTCACGGGTCTAGGTTTCACTGGTAAGTTTCACGGGTCAAGGTTTCACGGGTAAGTTTCACGGGTAAGTTTCACGGGTATGTTTCACGGGTGACGTTTCACGGGTCTAGGTTTCACTGGTAAGTTTCACGGGTCAATGTTTCACGGGTAAGTTTCACGGGTAAGTTTCACGGGTATGTTTCACGGGTGACGTTTCACGGGTCTAGGTTTCACTGGTAAGTTTCACGGGTCAAGGTTTTACGGGTAAGTTTCACGGGTAAGTTTCACGGGTATGTTTCACGGGTGACGTTTCACGGGTCTAGGTTTCACTGGTAAGTTTCACTGGTCAAGGTTTCACGGGTAAGTTTCACGGGTAAGTTTCACGGGTATGTTTCACGGGTGACGTTTCACGGGTCTAGGTTTCACTGGTAAGTTTCACGGGTCAAGGTTTTACGGGTAAGTTTCACGGGTAAGTTTCACGGGTGACGTTTCACGGGTCTAGGTTTCACTGGTAAGTTTCACGGGTCAAGGTTTTACGGGTAAGTTTCACGGGTCTAGGTTTCACTGGTAAGTTTCACGGGTCAAGGTTTCACGGGTAAGTTTCACGGGTATGTTTCACGGGTGACGTTTCACGGGTCTAGGTTTCACTGGTAAGTTTCACGGGTCAAGGTTTCACGGGTAAGTTTCACGGGTAAGTTTCACGGGTAAGTTTTACGGGTATGTTTTACAGGTGACGTTTCACGGGTCTAGGTTTCACTGGTAAGTTTCACGGGTCAAGGTTTTTCGGGTAAGTTTCACGGGTATGTTTCATGGGTGATGTTACACAAGTCTAGGTTTCACTGGTTATTTTCACGGGTCAAGGTTTCACGGGTAAGTTTCACGGGTAAGTTTCACGGGTATGTTTCACGGGTGACGTTTCACGGGTCTAGGTTTCACTGGAAAGTTTCACGGGTCAAGGTTTCACGGGTAAGTTTCACGGGTAAGTTTTACGGGTATGTTTTACAGGTGACGTTTCACGGGTCTAGGTTTCACTGGTAAGTTTCACGGGTATGTTTCACGGGTGACGTTTCACGGGTCTAGGTTTCACTGGTAAGTTTCACGGGTCAAGGTTTCACGGGTAAGTTTCACGGGTAAGTTTCACGGGTATGTTTCACGGGTATGTTTCACGGGTGACGTTTCACGGGTCTAGGTTTCACTGGTAAGTTTCACGGGTCAAGGTTTCACGGGTAAGTTTCACAGGTAAGTTTCACGGGTAAGTTTCACGGGTAAGTTTCACGGGTATGTTTCACGGGTGATGTTTCACGGGTCTTGGTTTTACTGGTAAGTTTCACGGGTCAAGGTTTCATGGTTAAGTTTCACGGGTAAGTTTCACGGGTGACGTTTCACGGGTCTAGGTTTCACTGGTAAGTTTCACGGGTCAAGGTTTCACGGGTAAGTTTCACGGGTAAGTTTCACGGGTATGTTTCACGGGTGACGTTTCACGGGTCTAGGTTTCACTGGAAAGTTTCACGGGTCAAGGTTACACGGGTAAGTTTCAAGGGTAAGTTTCACGGGTAAGTTTTACGGGTATGTTTTACAGGTGACGTTTCACGGGTCTAGGTTTCACTGGTAAGTTTCACGGGTCAAGGTTTCACGGGTAAGTTTCACAGGTAAGTTTCACGGGTAAGTTTCACGGGTAAGTTTCACGGGTATGTTTCACGGGTGATGTTTCACGGGTCTTGGTTTTACTGGTAAGTTTCACGGGTCAAGGTTTTACGGGTAAGTTTCACGGGTCTAGGTTTCACTGGTAAGTTTCACGGGTCAAGGTTTCACGGGTAAGTTTCACGGGTAAGTTTCACGGGTTTGTTTCACGGGTGACGTTTCACGGGTCTAGGTTTCACTGGAAAGTTTCACGGGTCAAGGTTTCACGGGTAAGTTTCACGGGTAAGTTTCACGGGTAAGTTTCACGGGTATGTTTTACGGGTGACGTTTCACGGGTCTAGGTTTCACTGGTAAGTTTCACGGGTCAAGGTTTCACGGGTAAGTTTCACGGGTATGTTTCACGGGTGACGTTTCACGGGTATAGGTTTCACTGGTAAGTTTCACGGGTCAAGGTTTCACGGGTAAGTTTCACTGGTAAGTTTCACGGGTATGTTTCACGGGTGACGTTTCACGGGTCTAGGTTTCACTGGTAAGTTTCACTGATCAAGGTTTCATGGTTAAGTTTCACGGGTAAGTTTCACGGGTATGATTCACGGGTGACGTTTCACGGGTCTAGGTTTCACTGGTAAGTTTCACGGGTCAAGGTTTCACGGGTAAGTTTCACGGGTAAGTTTCACGGGTATGTTTCACGGGTGACGTTTCACGGGTCTAGGTTTCACTGGTAAGTTTCACGGGTCAAGGTTTTACGGGTAAGTTTCACGGGTAAGTTTCACGGGTGACGTTTCACGGGTATAGGTTTCACTGGTAAGTTTCACGGGTCAAGGTTTTACGGGTAAGTTTCACGGGTCTAGGTTTCACTGGTAAGTTTCACGGGTCAAGGTTTCACGGGTAAGTTTCACGGGTAAGTTTCACGGGTTTGTTTCACGGGTGACGTTTTACGGGTCTAGGTTTCACTGGAAAGTTTCACGGGTCAAGGTTTCACGGGTAAGTTTCACGGGTAAGTTTCACGGGTATGTTTCACGGGTGACGTTTCACGGGTCTAGGTTTCACTGGTAAGTTTCACGGGTCAAGGTTTCACGGGTAAGTTTCACGGGTTAGTTTCACGGGTATGTTTCACGGGTATGTTTCACGGGTGACGTTTCACGGGTCTAGGTTTCACTGGTAAGTTTCACGGGTCAAGGTTTCACGGGTAAGTTTCACGGGTAAGTTTCACGGGTATGTTTCACGGGTGACGTTTCACGGGTCTAGGTTTCACTGGTAAGTTTCACGGGTCAAGGTTTCACGGGTAAGTTTCACGGGTATGTTTCACGGGTGACGTTTCACGGGTCTAGGTTTCACAGGTAAGTTTCACGGGTAAGTTTCACGGGTATGTTTCACGGGTGACGTTTCACGGGTCTAGGTTTCACTGGTAAGTTTCACGGGTCAAGGTTTCACGGGTAAGTTTCACGGGTAAGTTTCACGGGTATGTTTCACGGGTGACGTTTCACGGGTCTAGGTTTCACTGGTAAGTTTCACGGGTCAAGGTTTTACGGGTAAGTTTCACGGGTAAGTTTCACGGGTGACGTTTCACGGGTCTAGGTTTCACTGGTAAGTTTCACGGGTCAAGGTTTTACGGGTAAGTTTCACGGGTCTAGGTTTCACTGGTAAGTTTCACGGGTCAAGGTTTCACGGGTAAGTTTCACGGGTATGTTTCACGGGTGACGTTTCACGGGTCTAGGTTTCACTGGTAAGTTTCACGGGTCAAGGTTTCACGGGTAAGTTTCACGGGTAAGTTTCACGGGTAAGTTTTACGGGTATGTTTTACAGGTGACGTTTCACGGATCTAGGTTTCACTGGTAAGTTTCACGGGTCAAGGTTTTACGGGTAAGTTTCACGGGTATGTTTCATGGGTGATGTTACACAAGTCTAGGTTTCACTGGTTATTTTCACGGGTCAAGGTTTCACGGGTAAGTTTCACGGGTAAGTTTCACGGGTATGTTTCACGGGTGACGTTTCACGGGTCTAGGTTTCACTGGAAAGTTTCACGGGTCAAGGTTTCACGGGTAAGTTTCACGGGTAAGTTTTACGGGTATGTTTTACAGGTGACGTTTCACGGGTCTAGGTTTCACTGGTAAGTTTCACGGGTATGTTTCACGGGTGACGTTTCACGGGTCTAGGTTTCACTGGTAAGTTTCACGGGTCAAGGTTTCACGGGTAAGTTTCACGGGTAAGTTTCACGGGTAAGTTTCACGGGTATGTTTCACGGGTATGTTTCACGGGTCAAGGTTTCACGGGTAAGTTTCACGGGTATGTTTCACGGGTGACGTTTCACGGGTCTAGGTTTCACTGGAAAGTTTCACTGGTCAAGGTTTCACGGGTAAGTTTCACGGGTAAGTTTTACGGGTATGTTTTACAGGTGACGTTTCACGGGTCTAGGTTTCACTGGTAAGTTTCACGGGTCAAGGTTTCACGGGTAAGTTTCACGGGTAAGTTTCACGGGTATGTTTTACGGGTGACGTTTTACGGGTCTAGGTTTCACTGGTAAGTTTCACGAGTCAAGGATTCACGGGTAAGTTTCACGGGTAAGTTTTACGGGTAAGTTTCACGGGTGACGTTTCACGGGTGACGTTTCACGGGTCTAGGTTTCACTGGTAAGTTTCACGGGTCAAGGTTTCACGGGTAAGTTTCACGGGTATGTTTCACGGGTAAGTTTCACGGGTATGTTTCACGGGTGACGTTTCACGGGTCTAGGTTTCACTGGTAAGTTTCACGGGTCAAGGTTTCACGGGTAAGTTTCACGGGTAAGTTTCACGGGTATGTTTCACGGGTATGTTTCACGGGTGACGTTTCAAGGGTCTAGGTTTCACTGGTAAGTTTCACGGGTCAAGGTTTCACGGGTAAGTTTCACGGGTAAGTTTCACGGGTATGTTTCACGGGTGACGTTTCACGGGTCTAGGTTTCACTGGAAAGTTTCACGGGTCAAGGTTTCACGGGTAAGTTTCACGGGTAAGTTTTACGGGTATGTTTTACAGGTGACGTTTCACGGGTCTAGGTTTCACTGGTAAGTTTCACGGGTATGTTTCACGGGTGACGTTTCACGGGTCTAGGTTTCACTGGTAAGTTTCACGGGTCAAGGTTTCACGGGTAAGTTTCACGGGTAAGTTTCACGGGTATGTTTCACGGGTATGTTTCACGGGTCAAGGTTTCACGGGTAAGTTTCACGGGTATGTTTCACGGGTGACGTTTCACGGGTCTAGGTTTCACTGGAAAGTTTCACGGGTCAAGGTTTCACGGGTAAGTTTCACGGGTAAGTTTTACGGGTATGTTTTACAGGTGACGTTTTACGGGTCTAGGTTTCACTGGTAAGTTTCACGGGTCAAGGTTTCACGGGTAAGTTTCACGGGTAAGTTTCACGGGTATGTTTTACGGGTGACGTTTCACGGGTCTAGCTTTCACTGGTAAGTTTCACGGGTCAAGGTTTCACGGGTAAGTTTCACGGATAAGTTTCACGGGTATGTTTCACGGGTGACGTTTCACGGGTCTAGGTTTCACTGGTAATTTTCACGGGTCAAGGTTTCACGGGTCAAGGTTTCATGGGTAAGTTTCACGGGTAAGTTTCACGGGTAAGTTTCACGGGCATGTTTCACGGGTGACGTTTCACGGGTCTAGGTTTCACTGGTAAGTTTCACGGGTCAAGGTTTCACGGGTAAGTTTCACGGGTAAGTTTCACGGGTATGTTTCACGGGTGACGTTTCACGGGTCTAGGTTTCACTGGTAAGTTTCACGGGTCAAGGTTTTACGGGTAAGTTTCACGGGTAAGTTTCACGGGTGACGTTTCACGGGTCTAGGTTTCACTGGTAAGTTTCACGGGTCAAGGTTTTACGGGTAAGTTTCACGGGTCTAGGTTTCACTGGTAAGTTTCACGGGTCAAGGTTTCACGGGTAAGTTTCACGGGTAATTTTCACGGGTTTGTTTCACGGGTGAAGTTTCACGGGTCTAGGTTTCACTGGAAAGTTTCACGGGTCAAGGTTTCACGGGTAAGTTTCACGGGTAAGTTTCACGGGTATGTTTCACTTGTGACGTTTCACGGGTCTAGGTTTCACTGGTAAGTTTCACGGGTCAAGGTTTCACGGGTAAGTTTCACGGGTAAGTTTCACGGGTATGTTTCACGGGTGACGTTTTACGGGTCTAGGATTCACTGGTAAGTTTCACGGGTCAAGGTTTCACGGGTAAGTTTCACGGGTAAGTTTCACCGGTATGTTTCACGGGTGACGTTTCACGGGTCTAGGTTTCACGGGTATGTTTCACGGGTATGTTTCACGGGTGACGTTTCACGGGTCTAGGTTTCACTGGTAAGTTTCACGGGTCAAGGTTTCACGGGTAAGTTTCACGGGTATGTTTCACGGGTGACGTTTCACGGGTCTAGGTTTCACTGGAAAGTTTCACGGGTCAAGGTTTTACGGGTAAGTTTCACGGGTAAGTTTCACGGGTATGTTTCACGGGTGACGTTTCACGGGTCTAGGTTTCACTGGAAAGTTTCACGGGTCAAGGTTTCACGGGTAAGTTTCACGGGTAAGTTTTACGGGTATGTTTTACAGGTGACGTTTTACGGGTCTAGGTTTCACTGGTAAGTTTCACGGGTCAAGGTTTCACGGGTAAGTTTCACGGGTAAGTTTCACGGGTATGTTTTACGGGTGACGTTTCACGGGTCTAGCTTTCACTGGTAAGTTTCACGGGTCAAGGTTTCACGGGTAAGTTTCACGGGTAAGTTTCACGGGTATGTTTCACGGGTGACGTTTCACGGGTCTAGGTTTCACTGGTAAGTTTCACGGGTCAATGTTTCACGGGTAAGTTTCACGGGTAAGTTTCACGGGTATGTTTCACGGGTGACGTTTCACGGGTCTAGGTTTCACTGGTAAGTTTCACGGGTCAAGGTTTTACGGGTAAGTTTCACGGGTAAGTTTCACGGGTATGTTTCACGGGTGACGTTTCACGGGTCTAGGTTTCACTGGTAAGTTTCACGGGTCAAGGTTTCACGGGTAAGTTTCACGGGTAAGTTTCACGGGTATGTTTCACGGGTGACGTTTCACGGGTCTAGGTTTCACTGGTAAGTTTCACGGGTCAAGGTTTTACGGGTAAGTTTCACGGGTAAGTTTCACGGGTGACGTTTCACGGGTCTAGGTTTCACTGGTAAGTTTCACGGGTCAAGGTTTTACGGGTAAGTTTCACGGGTCTAGGTTTCACTGGTAAGTTTCACGGGTCAAGGTTTCACGGGTAAGTTTCACGGGTATGTTTCACGGGTGACGTTTCACGGGTCTAGGTTTCACTGGTAAGTTTCACGGGTCAAGGTTTCACGGGTAAGTTTCACGGGTAAGTTTCACGGGTAAGTTTTACGGGTATGTTTTACAGGTGACGTTTCACGGATCTAGGTTTCACTGGTAAGTTTCACGGGTCAAGGTTTTACGGGTAAGTTTCACGGGTATGTTTCATGGGTGATGTTACACAAGTCTAGGTTTCACTGGTTATTTTCACGGGTCAAGGTTTCACGGGTAAGTTTCACGGGTAAGTTTCACGGGTATGTTTCACGGGTGACGTTTCACGGGTCTAGGTTTCACTGGAAAGTTTCACGGGTCAAGGTTTCACGGGTAAGTTTCACGGGTAAGTTTTACGGGTATGTTTTACAGGTGACGTTTCACGGGTCTAGGTTTCACTGGTAAGTTTCACGGGTATGTTTCACGGGTGACGTTTTACGGGTCTAGGTTTCACTGGTAAGTTTCACGGGTCAAGGTTTCACGGGTAAGTTTCACGGGTAAGTTTCACGGGTAAGTTTCACGGGTATGTTTCACGGGTATGTTTCACGGGTCAAGGTTTCACGGGTAAGTTTCACGGGTATGTTTCACGGGTGACGTTTCACGGGTCTAGGTTTCACTGGAAAGTTTCACTGGTCAAGGTTTCACGGGTAAGTTTCACGGGTAAGTTTTACGGGTATGTTTTACAGGTGACGTTTCACGGGTCTAGGTTTCACTGGTAAGTTTCACGGGTCAAGGTTTCACGGGTAAGTTTCACGGGTAAGTTTCACGGGTATGTTTTACGGGTGACGTTTCACGGGTCTAGGTTTCACTGGTAAGTTTCACGAGTCAAGGATTCACGGGTAAGTTTCACGGGTAAGTTTTACGGGTAAGTTTCACGGGTGACGTTTCACGGGTGACGTTTCACGGGTCTAGGTTTCACTGGTAAGTTTCACGGGTCAAGGTTTCACGGGTAAGTTTCACGGGTATGTTTCACGGGTAAGTTTCACGGGTATGTTTCACGGGTGACGTTTCACGGGTCTAGGTTTCACTGGTAAGTTTCACGGGTCAAGGTTTCACGGGTAAGTTTCACGGGTAAGTTTCACGGGTATGTTTCACGGGTATGTTTCACGGGTGACGTTTCAAGGGTCTAGGTTTCACTGGTAAGTTTCACGGGTCAAGGTTTCACGGGTAAGTTTCACGGGTAAGTTTCACGGGTATGTTTCACGGGTGACGTTTCACGGGTCTAGGTTTCACTGGAAAGTTTCACGGGTCAAGGTTTCACGGGTAAGTTTCACGGGTAAGTTTTACGGGTATGTTTTACAGGTGACGTTTCACGGGTCTAGGTTTCACTGGTAAGTTTCACGGGTATGTTTCACGGGTGACGTTTCACGGGTCTAGGTTTCACTGGTAAGTTTCACGGGTCAAGGTTTCACGGGTAAGTTTCACGGGTAAGTTTCACGGGTATGTTTCACGGGTATGTTTCACGGGTCAAGGTTTCACGGGTAAGTTTCACGGGTATGTTTCACGGGTGACGTTTCACGGGTCTAGGTTTCACTGGAAAGTTTCACGGGTCAAGGTTTCACGGGTAAGTTTCACGGGTAAGTTTTACGGGTATGTTTTACAGGTGACGTTTTACGGGTCTAGGTTTCACTGGTAAGTTTCACGGGTCAAGGTTTCACGGGTAAGTTTCACGGGTAAGTTTCACGGGTATGTTTTACGGGTGACGTTTCACGGGTCTAGCTTTCACTGGTAAGTTTCACGGGTCAAGGTTTCACGGGTAAGTTTCACGGATAAGTTTCACGGGTATGTTTCACGGGTGACGTTTCACGGGTCTAGGTTTCACTGGTAATTTTCACGGGTCAAGGTTTCACGGGTCAAGGTTTCATGGGTAAGTTTCACGGGTAAGTTTCACGGGTAAGTTTCACGGGCATGTTTCACGGGTGACGTTTCACGGGTCTAGGTTTCACTGGTAAGTTTCACGGGTCAAGGTTTCACGGGTAAGTTTCACGGGTAAGTTTCACGGGTATGTTTCACGGGTGACGTTTCACGGGTCTAGGTTTCACTGGTAAGTTTCACGGGTCAAGGTTTTACGGGTAAGTTTCACGGGTAAGTTTCACGGGTGACGTTTCACGGGTCTAGGTTTCACTGGTAAGTTTCACGGGTCAAGGTTTTACGGGTAAGTTTCACGGGTCTAGGTTTCACTGGTAAGTTTCACGGGTCAAGGTTTCACGGGTAAGTTTCACGGGTAATTTTCACGGGTTTGTTTCACGGGTGAAGTTTCACGGGTCTAGGTTTCACTGGAAAGTTTCACGGGTCAAGGTTTCACGGGTAAGTTTCACGGGTAAGTTTCACGGGTATGTTTCACTTGTGACGTTTCACGGGTCTAGGTTTCACTGGTAAGTTTCACGGGTCAAGGTTTCACGGGTAAGTTTCACGGGTAAGTTTCACGGGTATGTTTCACGGGTGACGTTTTACGGGTCTAGGTTTCACTGGTAAGTTTCACGGGTCAAGGTTTCACGGGTAAGTTTCACGGGTAAGTTTCACCGGTATGTTTCACGGGTGACGTTTCACGGGTCTAGGTTTCACGGGTATGTTTCACGGGTATGTTTCACGGGTGACGTTTCACGGGTCTAGGTTTCACTGGTAAGTTTCACGGGTCAAGGTTTCACGGGTAAGTTTCACGGGTATGTTTCACGGGTGACGTTTCACGGGTCTAGGTTTCACTGGAAAGTTTCACGGGTCAAGGTTTTACGGGTAAGTTTCACGGGTAAGTTTTACGGGTATGTTTTACAGGTGACGTTTCACGGGTCTAGGTTTCACTGGTAAGTTTCACGGGTCAAGGTTTCACGGGTAAGTTTCACGGGTAAGTTTCACGGGTATGTTTTACGGGTGACGTTTCACGGGTCTAGGTTTCACTGGTAAGTTTCACGGGTCAAGGTTTCACGGGTAAGTTTCACGGGTAAGTTTCACGGGTATGTTTCACGGGTGACGTTTCACGGGTCTAGGTTTCACTGGTAAGTTTCACGGGTCAAGGTTTCACGGGTAAGTTTCACTGGTAAGTTTCACGGGTATGTTTCACGGGTGACGTTTCACGGGTCTAGGTTTCACTGGTAAGTTTCACTGGTCAAGGTTTCATGGTTAAGTTTCACGGGTAAGTTTCACGGGTATGTTTCACGGGTGACGTTTCACGGGTCTAGGTTTCACTGGTAAGTTTCACGGGTCAAGGTTTCACGGGTAAGTTTCACGGGTAAGTTTTACGGGTATGTTTTACAGGTGACGTTTCACGGGTCTAGGTTTCACTGGTAAGTTTCACGGGTCAAGGTTTCACGGGTAAGTTTCACGGGTAAGTTTCACGGGTATGTTTTACGGGTGACGTTTCACGGGTCTAGGTTTCACTGGTAAGTTTCACGGGTCAAGGTTTCACGGGTAAGTTTCACGGGTATGTTTCACGGGTGACGTTTTACGGGTCTAGGTTTCACTGGTAAGTTTCACGAGTCAAGGTTTCACGGGTAAGTTTCACGGGTAAGTTTCACGGGTAAGTTTCACGGGTATGTTTCACGGGTGACGTTTCACGGGTCTAGGTTTCACTGGTAAGTTTCACGGGTCAAGGTTTCACGGGTAAGTTTCACGGGTAAGTTTCACGGGTATGTTTCACGGGTATGTTTCACGGGTGACGTTTCACGGGTCTAGGTTTCACTGGTAAGTTTCACGGGTCAAGGTTTCACGGGTAAGTTTCACGGGTAAGTTTCACGGGTATGTTTCACGGGTGACGTTTCACGGGTCTAGGTTTCACTGGTAAGTTTCACGAATCAAGGTTTCACGGGTAAGTTTTACGGGTAAGTTTCACGGGTATGTTTCACGGGTGACGTTTCACGGGTCTAGGTTTTACTGGAAAGTTTCACGGGTCAAGGTTTCACGGGTAAGTTTTACGGGTAAGTTTTACGGGTATGTTTTACAGGTGACGTTTCACGGGTCTAGGTTTCACTGGTAAGTTTCACGGGTCAAGGTTTCACGGGTAAGTTTTACGGGTAAGTTTCACGGGTATGTTTTGCGGGTGACGTTTCACGGGTCTAGGTTTCACTGGTAAGTTTCACGGGTCAAGGTTTCACGGGTAAGTTTCACGGGTAAGTTTCACGGGTGACGTTTCACGGGTCTATTTTTCACTGGTAAGTTTCACGGGTCAAGGTTTCACGGGTAAGTTTCACGTGTAAGTTTCACGGGTAAGTTTCACGGGTGACGTTTCACGGGTCTAGGTTTCACTGGTAAGTTTCACGGGTCAAGGTTTCACGGGTAAGTTTCACGGGTAAGTTTCACGGGTGACGTTTCACGGGTCTAGGTTTCACTGGTAAGTTTCACGGGTCAAGGTTTCACGGGTAAGTTTCACGGGTAAGTTTCACGGGTAAGTTTCACGGGTAAGTTTCACGGGTGACGTTTTACGGGTCTAGGTTTCACTGGTAAGTTTTACGGGTCAAGGTTTCACGGGTAAGTTTCACGGGTAAGTTTCACGGGTGACGTTTCACGGGTCTAGGTTTCACTGGTAAGTTTCACGGGTCAAGGTTTCACGGGTAAGTTTCACGGGTAAGTTTCACGGGTAAGTTTCACGGGTGACGTTTTACGGGTCTAGGTTTCACTGGTAAGTTTCACGGGTCAAGGTTTCACGGGTAAGTTTCACGGGTAAGTTTCACGGGTAAGTTTCAAGGGTGACGTTTCACGGGTCTAGGTTTCACTGGTAAGTTTCACGGGTCAAGGTTTCACGGGTAAGTTTCACGGGTAAGTTTCACGGGTATGTTTCACGGGTGACGTTTCACGGGTCTTGGTTTCACTGGTAAGTTTCACGGGTCAAGGTTTCACGGGTAAGTTTCACGGGTAAGTTTCACGGGTATGTTTCACGGGTGACGTTTCACGGGTCTAGGTTTCACTGGTAAGTTTCACGGGTCAAGGTTTCACGGGTAAGTTTCACGGGTGTTTCACGGGTATGTTTCACGGGTGACGTTTCACGGGTCTAGGTTTCACTGGTAAGTTTCACGGGTCAAGGTTTTACGGGTTAGTTTCACGGGTCTAGGTTTCACTGGTAAGTTTCACGGGTCAAGGTTTCACGGGTAAGTTTCACGGGTAAGTTTCACGGGTTTGTTTCACGGGTGACGTTTCACGGGTCTAGGTTTCACTGGAAAGTTTCACGGGTCAAGGTTTCACGGGTAAGTTTCACGGGTAAGTTTCACGGGTATGTTTCACGGGTGACGTTTCACGGGTCTAGGTTTCACTGGTAAGTTTCACGGGTCAAGGTTTCACGGGTAAGTTTTACGGGTAAGTTTCACGGGTGACGTTTCACGGGTGACGTTTCACGGGTCTAGGTTTCACTGGTAAGTTTCACGGGTCAAGGTTTCACGGGTAAGTTTCACGGGTAAGTTTCACGGGTATGTTTCACGGGTGACGTTTCACGGGTCTAGGTTTCACTGGAAAGTTTCACGGGTCAAGGTTTCACGGGTAAGTTTCAAGGGTAAGTTTCACGGGTAAGTTTTACGGGTATGTTTTACAGGTGACGTTTCACGGGTCTAGGTTTCACTGGTAAGTTTCACGGGTCAAGGTTTCACGGGTAAGTTTCACGGGTAAGTTTCACGGGTAAGTTTCACGGGTATGTTTCATGGGTGATGTTTCACGGGTCTAGGTTTCACTGGTAAGTTTCGCGGGTCAAGGTTTCACGGGTAAGTTTCACGGGTAAGTTTCACGGGTAAGTTTCACGGGTATGTTTCACGGGTGACGTTTCACGGGTCTAGGTTTCACTGGAAAGTTTCACGGATCAAGGTTTCACGGGTAAGTTTCACGGGTAAGTTTTACGGGTATGTTTCACAGGTGACGTTTCACGGGTCTAGGTTTCACTGGTAAGTTTCACGGGTCAAGGTTTCACGGGTAAGTTTCACGGGTAAGTTTCACGGGTATGTTTCATGGGTGATGTTTCACGGGTCTAGGTTTCACTGGTAAGATTCACGGGTCAAGGTTTCACGGGTAAGTTTCACGGGTAAGTTTTACGGGTATGTTTTACAGGTGACGTTTTACGGGTCTAGGTTTCACTGGTAAGTTTCACGGGTCAAGGTTTCACGGGTAAGTTTCACGGGTAAGTTTCACGGGTATGTTTCACGGGTGACGTTTCACGGGTCTAGGTTTCACTGGTAAGTTTCACGGGTCAAGGTTTCACGGGTAAGTTTCACGGGTAAGTTTCACGGGTATGTTTCACGGGTGACGTTTCACGGGTCTAGGTTTCACTGGTAAGTTTCACGGGTCAAGGTTTTACGGGTAAGTTTCACGGGTAAGTTTCACGGGTATGTTTCACGGGTGACGTTTCACGGGTCTAGGTTTCACTGGTAAGTTTCACGGGTCAAGGTTTCACGGGTAAGTTTCACGGGTAAGTTTCACGGGTAAGTTTCACGGGTGACGTTTCACGGGTCTATTTTTCACTGGTAAGTTTCACGGGTCAAGGTTTCACGGGTAAGTTTCACGTGTAAGTTTCACGGGTAAGTTTCACGGGTGACGTTTCACGGGTCTAGGTTTCACTGGTAAGTTTCACGGGTCAAGGTTTCACGGGTAAGTTTCACGGGTAAGTTTCACGGGTGACGTTTCACGGGTCTAGGTTTCACTGGTAAGTTTCACGGGTCAAGGTTTCACGGGTAAGTTTCACGGGTAAGTTTCACGGGTAAGTTTCACGGGTAAGTTTCACGGGTGACGTTTTACGGGTCTAGGTTTCACTGGTAAGTTTTACGGGTCAAGGTTTCACGGGTAAGTTTCACGGGTAAGTTTCACGGGTGACGTTTCACGGGTCTAGGTTTCACTGGTAAGTTTCACGGGTCAAGGTTTCACGGGTAAGTTTCACGGGTAAGTTTCACGGGTAAGTTTCACGGGTGACGTTTTACGGGTCTAGGTTTCACTGGTAAGTTTCACGGGTCAAGGTTTCACGGGTAAGTTTCACGGGTAAGTTTCACGGGTAAGTTTCAAGGGTGACGTTTCACGGGTCTAGGTTTCACTGGTAAGTTTCACGGGTCAAGGTTTCACGGGTAAGTTTCACGGGTAAGTTTCACGGGTATGTTTCACGGGTGACGTTTCACGGGTCTTGGTTTCACTGGTAAGTTTCACGGGTCAAGGTTTCACGGGTAAGTTTCACGGGTAAGTTTCACGGGTATGTTTCACGGGTGACGTTTCACGGGTCTAGGTTTCACTGGTAAGTTTCACGGGTCAAGGTTTCACGGGTAAGTTTCACGGGTGTTTCACGGGTATGTTTCACGGGTGACGTTTCACGGGTCTAGGTTTCACTGGTAAGTTTCACGGGTCAAGGTTTTACGGGTTAGTTTCACGGGTCTAGGTTTCACTGGTAAGTTTCACGGGTCAAGGTTTCACGGGTAAGTTTCACGGGTAAGTTTCACGGGTTTGTTTCACGGGTGACGTTTCACGGGTCTAGGTTTCACTGGAAAGTTTCACGGGTCAAGGTTTCACGGGTAAGTTTCACGGGTAAGTTTCACGGGTATGTTTCACGGGTGACGTTTCACGGGTCTAGGTTTCACTGGTAAGTTTCACGGGTCAAGGTTTCACGGGTAAGTTTTACGGGTAAGTTTCACGGGTGACGTTTCACGGGTGACGTTTCACGGGTCTAGGTTTCACTGGTAAGTTTCACGGGTCAAGGTTTCACGGGTAAGTTTCACGGGTAAGTTTCACGGGTATGTTTCACGGGTGACGTTTCACGGGTCTAGGTTTCACTGGAAAGTTTCACGGGTCAAGGTTTCACGGGTAAGTTTCAAGGGTAATGTTCACGGGTAAGTTTTACGGGTATGTTTTACAGGTGACGTTTCACGGGTCTAGGTTTCACTGGTAAGTTTCACGGGTCAAGGTTTCACGGGTAAGTTTCACGGGTAAGTTTCACGGGTAAGTTTCACGGGTATGTTTCATGGGTGATGTTTCACGGGTCTAGGTTTCACTGGTAAGTTTCGCGGGTCAAGGTTTCACGGGTAAGTTTCACGGGTAAGTTTCACGGGTAAGTTTCACGGGTATGTTTCACGGGTGACGTTTCACGGGTCTAGGTTTCACTGGAAAGTTTCACGGGTCAAGGTTTCACGGGTAAGATTCACGGGTAAGTTTTACGGGTATGTTTCACAGGTGACGTTTCACGGGTCTAGGTTTCACTGGTAAGTTTCACGGGTCAAGGTTTCACGGGTAAGTTTCACGGGTAAGTTTCACGGGTATGTTTCATGGGTGATGTTTCACGGGTCTAGGTTTCACTGGTAAGATTCACGGGTCAAGGTTTCACGGGTAAGTTTCACGGGTAAGTTTTACGGGTATGTTTTACAGGTGACGTTTTACGGGTCTAGGTTTCACTGGTAAGTTTCACGGGTCAAGGTTTCACGGGTAAGTTTCACGGGTAAGTTTCACGGGTATGTTTCACGGGTGACGTTTCACGGGTCTAGGTTTCACTGGTAAGTTTCACGGGTCAAGGTTTCACGGGTAAGTTTCACGGGTAAGTTTCACGGGTATGTTTCACGGGTGACGTTTCACGGGTCTAGGTTTCACTGGTAAGTTTCACGGGTCAAGGTTTTACGGGTAAGTTTCACGGGTAAGTTTCACGGGTATGTTTCACGGGTGACGTTTCACGGGTCTAGGTTTCACTGGTAAGTTTCACGGGTCAAGGTTTCACGGGTAAGTTTCACGGGTAAGTTTCACGGGTAAGTTTCACGGGTGACGTTTCACGGGTCTATTTTTCACTGGTAAGTTTCACGGGTCAAGGTTTCACGGGTAAGTTTCACGTGTAAGTTTTACGGGTGACGTTTCACGGGTCTAGGTTTCACTGGTAAGTTTCACGGGTCAAGGTTTCACGGGTAAGTTTCACGGGTAAGTTTCACGGGTAAGTTTCACGGGTAAGTTTCACGGGTGACGTTTCACGGGTCTAGGTTTCACTGGTAAGTTTCACGGGTCAAGGTTTCACGGGTAAGTTTCACGGGTAAGTTTCACGGGTAAGTTTCACGGGTAAGTTTCATGGGTGACGTTTCACGGGTCTAGGTTTCACTGGTAAGTTTCACGGGTCAAGGTTTCACGGGTAAGTTTCACGGGTAAGTTTCACGGGTGACGTTTCACGGGTCTAGGTTTCACTGGTAAGTTTCACGGGTCAAGGTTTCACGGGTAAGTTTCACGGGTAAGTTTCACGGGTATGTTTCAAGGGTGACGTTTCACGGGTCTAGGTTTCACTGGTAAGTTTTACGGGTCAAGGTTTCACGGGTAAGTTTCACGGGTATGTTTCACGGGTGATGTTTCACGGGTCTTGGTTTCACTGGTAAGTTTCACGGGTCAAGGTTTCACGGGTAAGTTTCACGGGTAAGTTTCACGGGTATGTTTCACGGGTGACGTTTCACGGGTCTAGGTTTCACTGGTAAGTTTCACGGGTTAAGGTTTCACGGGTAAGTTTCACGGGTAAGTTTCACGGGTATGTTTCACGGGTGACGTTTCACGGGTCTAGGTTTCACTGGTAAGTTTCACGGGTCAAGGTTTTACAGGTAAGTTTCACGGGTCTAGGTTTCACTGGTAAGTTTAACGGGTCAAGGTTTCACGGGTAAGTTTCACGGGTAAGTTTCACGGGTAAGTTTCACGGGTGACGTTTCACGGGTCTAGGTTTCACTGGTAAGTTTCACGGGTCAAGGTTTCACGGGTAAGTTTCACGGGTAAGTTTCACGGGTGACGTTTCACGGGTCTAGGTTTCACTGGTAAGTTTCACGGGTCAATGTTTCACGGGTAAGTTTCACGGGTAAGTTTTACGGGTATGTTTCAAGGGTGACGTTTCACGGGTCTAGGTTTCACTGGTAAGTTTCACGGGTCAAGGTTTCACGGGTAAGTTTCACGGGTAAGTTTCACGGGTATGTTTCACGGGTGACGTTTCACGGGTCTTGGTTTCACTGGTAAGTTTCACGGGTCAAGGTTTCACGGGTAAGTTTCACGGGTAAGTTTCACGGGTAAGTTTCACGGGTATGTTTCACGGGTGACGTTTCACGGGTCTAGGTTTCACTGGTAAGTTTTACGGGTCAAGGTTTCACAGGTAAGTTTCACGGGTAAGTTTCACGGGTAAGTTTCACGGGTATGTTTCACGGGTGATGTTTCACGGGTCTAGGTTTCACTGGTAAGTTTCACGGGTCAAGGTTTTACGGGTAAGTTTCACGGGTCTAGGTTTCACTGGTAAGTTTCACGGGTCAAGGTTTCACGGGTAAGTTTCACGGGTAAGTTTCACGGGTTTGTTTCACGGGTGACGTATCACGGGTCTAGGTTTCACTGGAAAGTTTCACGGGTCAAGGTTTCACGGGTAAGTTTCACGGGTATGTTTCACGGGTGACGTTTCACGGGTCTAGGTTTCACTGGTAAGTTTCACGGGTCAAGGTTTCACGGGTAAGTTTTACGGGTAAGTTTCACGGGTGACGTTTCACGGGTGACGTTTCACGGGTCTAGGTTTCACTGGTAAGTTTCACGGGTCAAGGTTTCACGGGTAAGTTTCACGGGTAAGTTTCACGGGTATGTTTCACGGGTGACGTTTCACGGGTCTAGGTTTCACTGGAAAGTTTCACGGGTCAAGGTTTCACGGGTAAGTTTCACGGGTAAGTTTTACGGGTATGTTTCACAGGTGACGTTTCACGGGTCTAGGTTTCACTGGTAAGTTTCACGGGTCAAGGTTTCACGGGTAAGTTTCACGGGTAAGTTTCACGGGTATGTTTCATGGGTGATGTTTCACGGGTCTAGGTTTCACTGGTAAGATTCACGGGTCAAGGTTTCACGGGTAAGTTTCACGGGTAAGTTTTACGGGTATGTTTTACAGGTGACGTTTCACGGGTCTAGGTTTCACTGGTAAGTTTCACGGGTCAAGGTTTCACGGGTAAGTTTCACGGGTAAGTTTCACGGGTATGTTTCACGGGTGACGTTTCACGGGTCTAGGTTTCACTGGTAAGTTTCACGGGTCAAGGTTTCACGGGTAAGTTTCACGGGTAAGTTTCACGGGTATGTTTCACGGGTGACGTTTCACGGGTCTAGGTTTCACTGGTAAGTTTCACAGGTCAAGGTTTTACGGGTAAGTTTCACGGGTAAGTTTCACGGGTATGTTTCACGGGTGACGTTTCACGGGTCTAGGTTTCACTGGTAAGTTTCACGGGTCAAGGTTTCACGGGTAAGTTTCACGGGTAAGTTTCACGGGTAAGTTTCACGGGTGACGTTTCACGGGTCTATTTTTCACTGGTAAGTTTTACGGGTCAAGGTTTCACGGGTAAGTTTCACGTGTAAGTTTTACGGGTGACGTTTCACGGGTCTAGGTTTCACTGGTAAGTTTCACGGGTCAAGGTTTCACGGGTAAGTTTCACGGGTAAGTTTCACGGGTAAGTTTCACGGGTGACGTTTCACGGGTCTAGGTTTCACTGGTAAGTTTCACGGGTCAAGGTTTCACGGGTAAGTTTCACGGGTAAGTTTCACGGGTAAGTTTCACGGGTAAGTTTCATGGGTGACGTTTCACGGGTCTAGGTTTCACTGGTAAGTTTCACGGGTCAAGGTTTCACGGGTAAGTTTCACGGGTAAGTTTCACGGGTCTAGGTTTCACTGGTAAGTTTCACGGGTCAAGGTTTCACGGGTAAGTTTCACGGGTAAGTTTCACGGGTATGTTTCAAGGGTGACGTTTCACGGGTCTAGGTTTCACTGGTAAGTTTTACGGGTCAAGGTTTCACGGGTAAGTTTCACGGGTATGTTTCACGGGTGATGTTTCACGGGTCTTGGTTTCACTGGTAAGTTTCACGGGTCAAGGTTTAACGGGTAAGTTTCACGGGTAAGTTTCACGGGTATGTTTCACGGGTGACGTTTCACGGGTCTAGGTTTCACTGGTAAGTTTCACGGGTTAAGGTTTCACGGGTAAGTTTCACGGGTAAGTTTCACGGGTATGTTTCACGGGTGACGTTTCACGGGTCTAGGTTTCACTGGTAAGTTTCACGGGTCAAGGTTTTACAGGTAAGTTTCACGGGTCTAGGTTTCACTGGTAAGTTTCACGGGTCAAGGTTTCACGGGTAAGTTTCACGGGTAAGTTTCACGGGTAAGTTTCACGGGTAAGTTTCACGGGTAAGTTTCACGGGTGACGTTTCACGGGTCTAGGTTTCACTGGTAAGTTTCACGGGTCAAGGTTTCACGGGTAAGTTTCACGGGTAAGTTTCACGGGTAAGTTTCACGGGTGACGTTTCACGGGTCTAGGTTTCACTGGTAAGTTTCACGGGTCAAGGTTTCACGGGTAAGTTTCACGGGTAAGTTTTACGGGTATGTTTCAAGGGTGACGTTTCACGGGTCTAGGTTTCACTGGTAAGTTTCACGGGTCAAGGTTTCACGGGTAAGTTTCACGGGTAAGTTTCACGGGTATGTTTCACGGGTGACGTTTCACGGGTCTTGGTTTCACTGGTAAGTTTCACGGGTCAAGGTTTAACGGGTAAGTTTCACGGGTAAGTTTCACGGGTAAGTTTCACGGGTATGTTTCACGGGTGACGTTTCACGGGTCTAGGTTTCACTGGTAAGTTTTACGGGTCAAGGTTTCACGGGTAAGTTTCACGGGTAAGTTTCACGGGTAAGTTTCACGGGTATGTTTCACGGGTGATGTTTCACGGGTCTAGGTTTCACTGGTAAGTTTCACGGGTCAAGATTTTACGGGTAAGTTTCACGGGTCTAGGTTTCACTGGTAAGTTTCACGGGTCAAGGTTTCACGGGTAAGTTTCACGGGTAAGTTTCACGGGTTTGTTTCACGGGTGACGTTTCACGGGTCTATGTTTCACTGGAAAGTTTCACGGGTCAAGGTTTCACGGGTAAGTTTCACGGGTAAGATTCACGGGTATGTTTCACGGGTGACGTTTCACGGGTCTAGGTTTCACTGGTAAGTTTCACGGGTCAAGGTTTCACGGGTAGGTTTTACGGGTAAGTTTCACGGGTGACGTTTCACGGGTGACGTTTCACGGGTCTAGGTTTCACTGGTAAGTTTCACGGGTCAAGGTTTCACGGGTAAGTTTCACGGGTAAGTTTCACGGGTATGTTTCACGGGTGACGTTTCACGGGTCTAGGTTTCACTGGAAAGTTTCACGGGTCAAGGTTTCACGGGTAAGTTTCAAGGGTAAGTTTCACGGGTAAGTTTTACAAGTATGTTTTACAGGTGACGTTTCACGGGTCTAGGTTTCACTGGTAAGTTTCACGGGTCAAGGTTTCACGGGTAAGTTTCACGGGTAAGTTTCACGGGTAAGTTTCACGGGTATGTTTCATGGGTGATGTTTCACGGGTCTAGGTTTCACTGGTAAGTTTCGCGGGTCAAGGTTTCACGGGTAAGTTTCACGGGTAAGTTTCACGGGTATGTTTCACGGGTGACATTTCACGGGTCTAGGTTTCACTGGAAAGTTTCACGGGTCAAGGTTTCACGGGTAAGTTTCACGGGTAAGTTTTACGGGTATGTTTTACAGGTGACGTTTCACGGGTCTAGGTTTCACTGGTAAGTTTCACGGGTCAAGGTTTCACGGGTAAGTTTCACGGGTAAGTTTCACGGGTATGTTTCATGGGTGATGTTTCACGGGTCTAGGTTTCACTGGTAAGTTTCACGGGTCAAGGTTTCACGGGTAAGTTTCACGGGTAAGTTTTACGGGTATGTTTTACAGGTGACGTTTCACGGGTCTAGGTTTCACTGGTAAGTTTCACGGGTCAAGGTTTCACGGGTAAGTTTCACGGGTAAGTTTCACGGGTATGTTTCACGGGTGACGTTTCACGGGTCTAGGTTTCACTGGTAAGTTTCACGGGTCAAGGTTTCACGGGTAAGTTTCACGGGTAAGTTTCACGGGTATGTTTCACGGGTGACGTTTCACGGGTCTAGGTTTCACTGGTAAGTTTCACGGGTCAAGGTTTCACGGGTAAGTTTCAAGGGTAAGTTTCACGGGTATGTTTCACGGGTCTAGGTTTCACTGGTAAGTATCACGGGTCAAGGTTTCACGGGTAAGTTTCACGGGTAAGTTTCACGGGTGACGTTTCACGGGTCTATTTTTCTCTGGTAAGTTTCACGGGTCAAGGTTTCACGGGTAAGTTTCACGTGTAAGTTTCACGGGTGACGTTTCACGGGTCTAGGTTTCACTGGTAAGTTTCACGGGTCAAGGTTTCACGTGTAAGTTTCACGGGTAAGTTTCACGGGTAAGTTTCACGGGTGACGTTTCACGGGTCTAGGTTTCACTAGTAAGTTTTACGGGTCAAGGTTTCACGGGTAAGTTTCACGGGTAAGTTTCACGGGTAAGTTTCACGGGTAAGTTTCATGGGTGACGTTTCACGGGTCTAGGTTTCACTGGTAAGTTTCACGGGTCAAGGTTTCACGGGTAAGTTTCACGGGTAAGTTTCACGGGTGACGTTTCACGGGTCTAGGTTTCACTGGTAAGTTTCACGGGTCAAGGTTTCACGGGTAAGTTTCACGGGTAAGTTTCACGGGTATGTTTCAAGGGTGACGTTTCACGGGTCTAGGTTTCACTGGTAAGTTTTACGGGTCAAGGTTTCACGGGTAAGTTTCACGGGTAAGTTTTACGGGTATGTTTTACAGGTGACGTTTCACGGGTCTAGGTTTCACTGGTAAGTTTCACGGGTCAAGGTTTCACGGGTAAGTTTCACAGGTAAGTTTCACGGGTAAGTTTCACGGGTAAGTTTCACGGGTATGTTTCACGGGTCTAGGTTTCACTGGTAAGTATCACGGGTCAAGGTTTCACGGGTAAGTTTCACGGGTAAGTTTCACGGGTGACGTTTCACGGGTCTATTTTTCTCTGGTAAGTTTCACGGGTCAAGGTTTCACGGGTAAGTTTCACGTGTAAGTTTCACGGGTGACGTTTCACGGGTCTAGGTTTCACTGGTAAGTTTCACGGGTCAAGGTTTCACGGGTAAGTTTCACGGGTAAGTTTCACGGGTAAGTTTCACGGGTGACGTTTCACGGGTCTAGGTTTCACTAGTAAGTTTCACGGGTCAAGGTTTCACGGGTAAGTTTCACGGGTAAGTTTCACGGGTAAGTTTCACGGGTAAGTTTCATGGGTGACGTTTCACGGGTCTAGGTTTCACTGGTAAGTTTCACGGGTCAAGGTTTCACGGGTAAGTTTCACGGGTAAGTTTCACGGGTGACGTTTCACGGGTCTAGGTTTCACTGGTAAGTTTCACGGGTCAAGGTTTCACGGGTAAGTTTCACGGGTAAGTTTCACGGGTATGTTTCAAGGGTGACGTTTCACGGGTCTAGGTTTCACTGGTAAGTTTTACGGGTCAAGGTTTCACGGGTAAGTTTCACGGGTAAGTTTCACGGGTATGTTTCACGGGTGATGTTTCACGGGTCTTGGTTTTACTGGTAAGTTTCACGGGTCAAGGTTTCACGGGTAAGTTTCACGGGTAAGTTTCACGGGTATGTTTCACGGGTGACGTTTCACGGGTCTAGGTTTCACTGGTAAGTTTCACGGGTTAAGGTTTCACGGGTAAGTTTCACGGGTAAGTTTCACGGGTAAGTTTCACGGGTAAGTTTCACGGGTAAGTTTCACGGGTATGTTTCACGGGTGACGTTTCACGGGTCTAGGTTTCACTGGTAAGTTTCACGGGTCAAGGTTTTACGGGTAAGTTTCACGGGTCTAGGTTTCACTGGTAAGTTTCACGGGTCAAGGTTTCACGGGTAAGTTTCACGGGTAAGTTTCACGGGTTTGTTTCACGGGTGACGTTTCACGGGTCTAGGTTTCACTGGAAAGTTTCACGGGTCAAGGTTTCACGGGTAAGTTTCACGGGTAAGTTTCACGGGTATGTTTCACGGGTGACGTTTCACTGGTAAGTTTCACGGGTCAAGGTTTCACGAGTAAGTTTCACGGGTAAGTTTTACGGGTAAGTTTCACGGGTGACGTTTCACGGGTGACGTTTCACGGGTCTAGGTTTCACTGGTAAGTTTCACGGGTCAAGGTTTCACGGGTAAGTTTCACGGGTAAGTTTCACGGGTATGTTTCACGGGTGACGTTTCACGGGTCTAGGTTTCACTGGAAAGTTTCACGGGTCAAGGTTTCACGGGTAAGTTTCAAGGGTAAGTTTCACGGGTAAGTTTAACGGGTATGTTTTACAGGTGACGTTTCACGGGTCTAGGTTTCACTGGTAAGTTTCACGGGTCAAGGTTTCACGGGTAAGTTTCACGGGTAAGTTTCACGGGTAAGTTTCACGGGTATGTTTCACGGGTGACGTTTCACGGGTCTAGGTTTCACTGGTAAGTTTCACGGGTCAAGGTTTCACGGGTAAGTTTCTTTGGTAAGTTTCACGGGTATGTTTCACGGGTGACGTTTCACGGGTCTAGGTTTCACTGGTAAGTTTTACTGGTCAAGGTTTCATGGTTAAGTTTCACGGGTAAGTTTCACGGGTGACGTTTCACGGGTCTAGGTTTCACTGGTAAGTTTCACGGGTCAAGGTTTCACGGGTAAGTTTCACGGGTAAGTTTCACGGGTATGTTTCACGGGTGACGTTTCACGGGTCTAGGTTTCACTGGAAAGTTTCACGGGTCAAGGTTACACGGGTAAGTTTCAAGGGTAAGTTTCACGGGTAAGTTTTACGGGTATGTTTTACAGGTGACGTTTCACGGGTCTAGGTTTCACTGGTAAGTTTCACGGGTCAAGGTTTCACGGGTAAGTTTCACAGGTAAGTTTCACGGGTAAGTTTCACGGGTAAGTTTCACGGGTATGTTTCACGGGTGACGTTTCACGGGTCTAGGTTTCACTGGTAAGTTTCACTGGTAAGTTTCACGGGTCAAGGTTTCACGGGTAAGTTTCACGGGTAAGTTTCACGGGTATGTTTCACGGGTATGTTTCACGGGTGACGTTTCACGGGTCTAGGTTTCACTGGTAAGTTTCACGGGTCAAGGTTTCACGGGTAAGTTTCACGGGTATGTTTCACGGGTGACGTTTCACGGGTCTAGGTTTCACTGGAAAGTTTCACGGGTCAAGGTTTCACGGGTAAGTTTCACTGGTAAGTTTTACGGGTATGTTTTACAGGTGACGTTTCACGGGTCTAGGTTTCACTGGTAAGTTTCACGGGTCAAGGTTTCACGGGTAAGTTTCACGGGTAAGTTTCACGAATATGTTTTACGGGTGACGTTTCACGGGTCTAGGTTTCACTGGTAAGTTTCACGGGTCAAGATTTCACGGGTAAGTTTCACGGGTATGTTTCACGGGTGACGTTTCACGGGTCTAGGTTTCACTGGTAAGTTTCACGGGTCAAGGTTTCACGGGTAAGTTTCACTGGTAAGTTTCACGGGTATGTTTCACGGGTGACGTTTCACGGGTCTAGGTTTCACTGGTAAGTTTCACTGGTCAAGGTTTCATGGTTAAGTTTCACGGGTATGATTCACGGGTGACGTTTCACGGGTCTAGGTTTCACTGGTAAGTTTCACGGGTCAAGGTTTCACGGGTAAGTTTCACGGGTAAGTTTCACGGGTATGTTTCACGGGTGACGTTTCACGGGTCTAGGTTTCACTGGTAAGTTTCACGGGTCAAGGTTTTACGGGTAAGTTTCACGGGTAAGTTTCACGGGTGACGTTTCACGGGTATAGGTTTCACTGGTAAGTTTCACGGGTCAAGGTTTTACGGGTAAGTTTCACGGGTCTAGGTTTCACTGGTAAGTTTTACGGGTCAAGGTTTCACGGGTAAGTTTCACGGGTAAGTTTCACGGGTTTGTTTCACGGGTGACGTTTCACGGGTCTAGGTTTCACTGGAAAGTTTCACGGGTCAAGGTTTCACGGGTAAGTTTCACGCGTAAGTTTCACGGGTATGTTTCACGGGTGACGTTTCACGGGTCTAGGTTTCACTGGTAAGTTTCACGGGTCAAGGTTTCACGGGTAAGTTTCACGGGTAAGTTTCACGGGTATGTTTCACGGGTGACGTTTTACGGGTCTAGGTTTCACTGGTAAGTTTCACGAGTCAAGGTTTCACGGGTAAGTTTCACGGGTAAGTTTCACGGGTAAGTTTCACGGGTATGTTTCACGGGTGACGTTTCACGGGTCTAGGTTTCACTGGTAAGTTTCACGGGTCAAGGTTTCACGGGTAAGTTTCACGGGTAAGTTTCACGGGTATGTTTCACGGGTATGTTTCACGGGTGACGTTTCACGGGTCTAGGTTTCACTGGTAAGTTTCACGGGTCAAGGTTTCACGGGTAAGTTTCACGGGTAAGTTTCACGGGTATGTTTCACGGGTGACGTTTCACGGGTCTAGGTTTCACTGGTAAGTTTCACGGGTCAAGGTTTCACGGGTAAGTTTCACGGGTAAGTTTCAAGGGTATGTTTCACGGGTGACGTTTCACGGGTCTAGGTTTCACTGGTAAGTTTCACTGGTCAAGGTTTCATGGTTAAGTTTCACGGGTAAGTTTCACGGGTGACGTTTCACGGGTCTAGGTTTCACTGGTAAGTTTCACGGGTCAAGGTTTCACGGGTAAGTTTCACGGGTAAGTTTCACGGGTATGTTTCACGGGTGACGTTTCACGGGTCTAGGTTTCACTGGAAAGTTTCACGGGTCAAGGTTACACGGGTAAGTTTCAAGGGTAAGTTTCACGGGTAAGTTTTACGGGTATGTTTTACAGGTGACGTTTCACGGGTCTAGGTTTCACTGGTAAGTTTCACGGGTCAAGGTTTCACGGGTAAGTTTCACAGGTAAGTTTCACGGGTAAGTTTCACGGGTAAGTTTCACGGGTATGTTTCACGGGTGACGTTTCACGGGTCTAGGTTTCACTGGTAAGTTTCACTGGTAAGTTTCACGGGTCAAGGTTTCACGGGTAAGTTTCACGGGTAAGTTTCACGGGTATGTTTCACGGGTATGTTTCACGGGTGACGTTTCACGGGTCTAGGTTTCACTGGTAAGTTTCACGGGTCAAGGTTTCACGGGTAAGTTTCACGGGTATGTTTCACGGGTGACGTTTCACGGGTCTAGGTTTCACTGGAAAGTTTCACGGGTCAAGGTTTCACGGGTAAGTTTCACGGGTAAGTTTTACGGGTATGTTTTACAGGTGACGTTTCACGGGTCTAGGTTTCACTGGTAAGTTTTACTGGTCAAGGTTTCATGGTTAAGTTTCACGGGTAAGTTTCACGGGTGACGTTTCACGGGTCTAGGTTTCACTGGTAAGTTTCACGGGTCAAGGTTTCACGGGTTAGTTTCACGGGTAAGTTTCACGGGTATGTTTCACGGGTGACGTTTCACGGGTCTAGGTTTCACTGGAAAGTTTCACGGGTCAAGGTTACACGGGTAAGTTTCAAGGGTAAGTTTCACGGGTAAGTTTTACGGGTATGTTTTACAGGTGACGTTTCACGGGTCTAGGTTTCACTGGTAAGTTTCACGGGTCAAGGTTTCACGGGTAAGTTTCACAGGTAAGTTTCACGGGTAAGTTTCACGGGTAAGTTTCACGGGTATGTTTCACGGGTGACGTTTCACGGGTCTAGGTTTCACTGGTAAGTTTCACTGGTCAAGGTTTCATGGTTAAGTTTCACGGGTAAGTTTCACGGGTGACGTTTCACGGGTCTAGGTTTCACTGGTAAGTTTCACGGGTCAAGGTTTCACGGGTAAGTTTCACGGGTAAGTTTCACGGGTATGTTTCACGGGTGACGTTTCACGGGTCTAGGTTTCACTGGAAAGTTTCACGGGTCAAGGTTACACGGGTAAGTTTCAAGGGTAAGTTTCACGGGTAAGTTTTACGGGTATGTTTTACAGGTGACGTTTCACGGGTCTAGGTTTCACTGGTAAGTTTCACGGGTCAAGGTTTCACGGGTAAGTTTCACAGGTAAGTTTCACGGGTAAGTTTCACGGGTAAGTTTCACGGGTATGTTTCACGGGTGACGTTTCACGGGTCTAGGTTTCACTGGTAAGTTTCACTGGTAAGTTTCACGGGTCAAGGTTTCACGGGTAAGTTTCACGGGTAAGTTTCACGGGTATGTTTCACGGGTATGTTTCACGGGTGACGTTTCACGGGTCTAGGTTTCACTGGTAAGTTTCACGGGTCAAGGTTTCACGGGTAAGTTTCACGGGTATGTTTCACGGGTGACGTTTCACGGGTCTAGGTTTCACTGGAAAGTTTCACGGGTCAAGGTTTCACGGGTAAGTTTCACGGGTAAGTTTTATGGGTATGTTTTACAGGTGACGTTTCACGGGTCTAGGTTTCACTGGTAAGTTTCACGGGTCAAGGTTTCACGGGTAAGTTTCACGGGTAAGTTTCACGAATATGTTTTACGGGTGACGTTTCACGGGTCTAGGTTTCACTGGTAAGTTTCACGGGTCAAGATTTCACGGGTAAGTTTCACGGGTATGTTTCACGGGTGACGTTTCACGGGTCTAGGTTTCACTGGTAAGTTTCACGGGTCAAGGTTTCACGGGTAAGTTTCACTGGTAAGTTTCACGGGTATGTTTCACGGGTGACGTTTCACGGGTCTAGGTTTCACTGGTAAGTTTCACTGGTCAAGGTTTCATGGTTAAGTTTCACGGGTATGATTCACGGGTGACGTTTCACGGGTCTAGGTTTCACTGGTAAGTTTCACGGGTCAAGGTTTCACGGGTAAGTTTCACGGGTAAGTTTCACGGGTATGTTTCACGGGTGACGTTTCACGGGTCTAGGTTTCACTGGTAAGTTTCACGGGTCAAGGTTTTACGGGTAAGTTTCACGGGTAAGTTTCACGGGTGACGTTTCACGGGTATAGGTTTCACTGGTAAGTTTCACGGGTCAAGGTTTTACGGGTAAGTTTCACGGGTCTAGGTTTTACTGGTAAGTTTCACGGGTCAAGGTTTCACGGGTAAGTTTCACGGGTAAGTTTCACGGGTTTGTTTCACGGGTGACGTTTCACGGGTCTAGGTTTCACTGGAAAGTTTCACGGGTCAAGGTTTCACAAGTAAGTTTCACGCGTAAGTTTCACGGGTATGTTTCACGGGTGACGTTTCACGGGTCTAGGTTTCACTGGTAAGTTTCACGGGTCAAGGTTTCACGGGTAAGTTTCACGGGTAAGTTTCACGGGTATGTTTCACGGGTGACGTTTTACGGGTCTAGGTTTCACTGGTAAGTTTCACGAGTCAAGGTTTCACGGGTAAGTTTCACGGGTAAGTTTCACGGGTAAGTTTCACGGGTATGTTTCACGGGTGACGTTTCACGGGTCTAGGTTTCACTGGTAAGTTTCACGGGTCAAGGTTTCACGGGTAAGTTTCACGGGTAAGTTTCACGGGTATGTTTCACGGGTATGTTTCACGGGTGACGTTTCACGGGTCTAGGTTTCACTGGTAAGTTTCACGGGTCAAGGTTTCACGGGTAAGTTTCACGGGTAAGTTTCACGGGTAAGTTTCACGGGTATGTTTCACGGGTGACGTTTCACGGGTCTAGGTTTCACTGGTAAGTTTCACGGGTCAAGGTTTCACGGGTAAGTTTCACAGGTAAGTTTCACGGGTATGTTTCACGGGTGACGTTTCACGGGTCTAGGTTTCACTGGTAAGTTTCACGGGTCAATGTTTCACGGGTAAGTTTCACGGGTAAGTTTCACGGGTATGTTTCACGGGTGACGTTTCACGGGTCTAGGTTTCACTGGTAAGTTTCACGGGTCAAGGTTTTACGGGTAAGTTTCACGGGTAAGTTTCACGGGTATGTTTCACGGGTGACGTTTCACGGGTCTAGGTTTCACTGGTAAGTTTCACTGGTCAAGGTTTCACGGGTAAGTTTCACGGGTAAGTTTCACGGGTATGTTTCACGGGTGACGTTTCACGGGTCTAGGTTTCACTGGTAAGTTTCACGGGTCAAGGTTTTACGGGTAAGTTTCACGGGTAAGTTTCACGGGTGACGTTTCACGGGTCTAGGTTTCACTGGTAAGTTTCACGGGTCAAGGTTTTACGGGTAAGTTTCACGGGTCTAGGTTTCACTGGTAAGTTTCACGGGTCAAGGTTTCACGGGTAAGTTTCACGGGTATGTTTCACGGGTGACGTTTCACGGGTCTAGGTTTCACTGGTAAGTTTCACGGGTCAAGGTTTCACGAGTAAGTTTCACGGGTAAGTTTCACGGGTAAGTTTTACGGGTATGTTTTACAGGTGACGTTTCACGGGTCTAGGTTTCACTGGTAAGTTTCACGGGTCAAGGTTTTACGGGTAAGTTTCACGGGTATGTTTCATGGGTGATGTTACACAAGTCTAGGTTTCACTGGTTATTTTCACGGGTCAAGGTTTCACGGGTAAGTTTCAC
Source organism: Agonum fuliginosum (assembly GCA_947534325.1). NCBI lineage: Eukaryota > Metazoa > Arthropoda > Insecta > Coleoptera > Carabidae > Agonum > Agonum fuliginosum. Next base: position 35,295,908 of record OX384029.1, on the reverse strand, counting down.
GGGTAAGTTTCACGGGTATGTTTCACGGGTGACGTTTCACGGGTCTAGGTTTCACTGGAAAGTTTCACGGGTCAAGGTTTCACGGGTAAGTTTCACGGGTAAGTTTTACGGGTATGTTTTACAGGTGACGTTTCACGGGTCTAGGTTTCACTGGTAAGTTTCACGGGTATGTTTCACGGGTGACGTTTCACGGGTCTAGGTTTCACTGGTAAGTTTCACGGGTCAAGGTTTCACGGGTAAGTTTCACGGGTAAGTTTCACGGGTATGTTTCACGGGTATGTTTCACGGGTCAAGGTTTCACGGGTAAGTTTCACGGGTATGTTTCACGGGTGACGTTTCACGGGTCTAGGTTTCACTGGAAAGTTTCACTGGTCAAGGTTTCACGGGTAAGTTTCACGGGTAAGTTTTACGGGTATGTTTTACAGGTGACGTTTCACGGGTCTAGGTTTCACTGGTAAGTTTCACGGGTCAAGGTTTCACGGGTAAGTTTCACGGGTAAGTTTCACGGGTATGTTTTACGGGTGACGTTTCACGGGTCTAGGTTTCACTGGTAAGTTTCACGAGTCAAGGATTCACGGGTAAGTTTCACGGGTAAGTTTTACGGGTAAGTTTCACGGGTGACGTTTCACGGGTCTAGGTTTCACTGGTAAGTTTCACGGGTCAAGGTTTCACGGGTAAGTTTCACGGGTATGTTTCACGGGTAAGTTTCACGGGTATGTTTCACGGGTGACGTTTTACGGGTCTAGGTTTCACTGGTAAGATTCACGGGTCAAGGTTTCACGGGTAAGTTTCACGGGTAAGTTTCACGGGTATGTTTCACGGGTATGTTTCACGGGTGACGTTTCACGGGTCTAGGTTTCACTGGTAAGTTTCACGGGTCAAGGTTTCACGGGTAAGTTTCACGGGTAAGTTTCACGGGTATGTTTCACGGGTGACGTTTCACGGGTCTAGGTTTCACTGGAAAGTTTCACGGGTCAAGGTTTCACGGGTAAGTTTCACGGGTAAGTTTTACGGGTATGTTTTACAGGTGACGTTTCACGGGTCTAGGTTTCACTGGTAAGTTTCACGGGTATGTTTCACGGGTGACGTTTCACGGGTCTAGGTTTCACTGGTAAGTTTCACGGGTCAAGGTTTCACGGGTAAGTTTCACGGGTAAGTTTCACGGGTATGTTTCACGGGTATGTTTCACGGGTCAAGGTTTCACGGGTAAGTTTCACGGGTATGTTTCACGGGTGACGTTTCACGGGTCTAGGTTTCACTGGAAAGTTTCACGGGTCAAGGTTTCACGGGTAAGTTTCACGGGTAAGTTTTACGGGTATGTTTTACAGGTGACGTTTCACGGGTCTAGGTTTCACTGGTAAGTTTCACGGGTCAAGGTTTCACGGGTAAGTTTCACGGGTATGTTTTACGGGTGACGTTTCACGGGTCTAGGTTTCACTGGTAAGTTTCACGGGTCAAGGTTTCACGGGTAAGTTTCACGGGTATGTTTCACGGGTGACGTTTCACGGGTCTAGGTTTCACTGGTAAGTTTCACGGGTCAAGGTTTCACGGGTAAGTTTCACTGGTAAGTTTCACGGGTATGTTTCACGGGTGACGTTTCACGGGTCTAGGTTTCACTGGTAAGTTTCACTGGTCAAGGTTTCATGGTTAAGTTTCACGGGTAAGTTTCACGGGTATGATTCACGGGTGACGTTTCACGGGTCTAGGTTTCACTGGTAAGTTTCACGGGTCAAGGTTTCACGGGTAAGTTTCACGGGTAAGTTTCACGGGTATGTTTCACGGGTGACGTTTCACGGGTCTAGGTTTCACTGGTAAGTTTCACGGGTCAAGGTTTTACGGGTAAGTTTCACGGGTAAGTTTCACGGGTGACGTTTCACGGGTATAGGTTTCACTGGTAAGTTTCACGGGTCAAGGTTTTACGGGTAAGTTTCACGGGTCTAGGTTTCACTGGTAAGTTTCACGGGTCAAGGTTTCACGGGTAAGTTTCACGGGTAAGTTTCACGGGTTTGTTTCACGGGTGACGTTTCACGGGTCTAGGTTTCACTGGAAAGTTTCACGGGTCAAGGTTTCACGGGTAAGTTTCACGGGTAAGTTTCACGGGTATGTTTCACGGGTGACGTTTCACGGGTCTAGGTTTCACTGGTAAGTTTCACGGGTCAAGGTTTCACGGGTAAGTTTCACGGGTAAGTTTCACGGGTATGTTTCACGGGTGACGTTTTACGGGTCTAGGTTTCACTGGTAAGTTTCACGAGTCATGGTTTCACGGGTAAGTTTCACGGGTAAGTTTCACGGGTAAGTTTCACGGGTATGTTTCACGGGTGACGTTTCACGGGTCTAGGTTTCACTGGTAAGTTTCACGGGTCAAGGTTTCACGGGTAAGTTTCACGGGTAAGTTTCACGGGTATGTTTCACGGGTATGTTTCACGGGTGACGTTTCACGGGTCTAGGTTTCACTGGTAAGTTTCACGGGTCAAGGTTTCACGGGTAAGTTTCACGGGTAAGTTTCACGGGTATGTTTCACGGGTGACGTTTCACGGGTCTAGGTTTCACTGGTAAGTTTCACGGGTCAAGGTTTCACGGGTAAGTTTCACGGGTAAGTTTCACGGGTATGTTTCACGGGTGACGTTTCACGGGTCTAGGTTTCACTGGTAAGTTTCACGGGTCAATGTTTCACGGGTAAGTTTCACGGGTAAGTTTCACGGGTATGTTTCACGGGTGACGTTTCACGGGTCTAGGTTTCACTGGTAAGTTTCACGGGTCAAGGTTTTACGGGTAAGTTTCACGGGTAAGTTTCACGGGTATGTTTCACGGGTGACGTTTCACGGGTCTAGGTTTCACTGGTAAGTTTCACGGGTCAAGGTTTCACGGGTAAGTTTCACGGGTAAGTTTCACGGGTATGTTTCACGGGTGACGTTTCACGGGTCTAGGTTTCACTGGTAAGTTTCACGGGTCAAGGTTTTACGGGTAAGTTTCACGGGTAAGTTTCACGGGTGACGTTTCACGGGTCTAGGTTTCACTGGTAAGTTTCACGGGTCAAGGTTTTACGGGTAAGTTTCACGGGTCTAGGTTTCACTGGTAAGTTTCACGGGTCAAGGTTTCACGGGTAAGTTTCACGGGTATGTTTCACGGGTGACGTTTCACGGGTCTAGGTTTCACTGGTAAGTTTCACGGGTCAAGGTTTCACGGGTAAGTTTCACGGGTAAGTTTTACGGGTAAGTTTTACGGGTATGTTTTACAGGTGACGTTTCACGGGTCTAGGTTTCACTGGTAAGTTTCACGGGTTAAGGTTTTACGGGTAAGTTTCACGGGTATGTTTCATGGGTGATGTTACACAAGTCTAGGTTTCACTGGTTATTTTCACGGGTCAAGGTTTCACGGGTAAGTTTCACGGGTAAGTTTCACGGGTGACGTTTCACGGGTCTAGGTTTCACTGGAAAGTTTCACGGGTCAAGGTTTCACGGGTAAGTTTCACGGGTAAGTTTTACGGGTATGTTTTACAGGTGACGTTTCACGGGTCTAGGTTTCACTGGTAAGTTTCACGGGTATGTTTCACGGGTGACGTTTCACGGGTCTAGGTTTACTGGTAAGTTTCACGGGTCAAGGTTTCACGGGTAAGTTTCACGGGTAAGTTTCACGGGTATGTTTCACGGGTATGTTTCACGGGTCAAGGTTTCACGAGTAAGTTTCACGGGTATGTTTCACGGGTGACGTTTCACGGGTCTAGGTTTCACTGGAAAGTTTCACTGGTCAAGGTTTCACGGGTAAGTTTCACGGGTAAGTTTTACGGGTATGTTTTACAGGTGACGTTTCACGGGTCTAGGTTTCACTGGTAAGTTTCACGGGTCAAGGTTTCACGGGTAAGTTTCACGGGTAAGTTTCACGGGTATGTTTTACGGGTGACGTTTCACGGGTCTAGGTTTCACTGGTAAGTTTCACGAGTCAAGGATTCAAGGGTAAGTTTCACGGGTAAGTTTTACGGGTAAGTTTCACGGGTGACGTTTCACGGGTGACGTTTCACGGGTCTAGGTTTCACTGGTAAGTTTCACGGGTCAAGGTTTCACGGGTAAGTTTCACGGGTATGTTTCACGGGTAAGTTTCACGGGTATGTTTCACGGGTGACGTTTCACGGGTCTAGGTTTCACTGGTAAGTTTCACGGGTCAAGGTTTCACGGGTAAGTTTCACGGGTATGTTTCACGGGTATGTTTCACGGGTGACGTTTCACAGGTCTAGGTTTCACTGGTAAGTTTCACGGGTCAAGGTTTCACAGGTAAGTTTCACGGGTAAGTTTCACGGGTATGTTTCACGGGTGACGTTTCACGGGTCTAGGTTTCACTGGGAAGTTTCACGGGTCAAGGTTTCACGGGTAAGTTTCACGGGTAAGTTTTACGGGTATGTTTTACAGGTGACGTTTCACGGGTCTAGGTTTCACTGGTAAGTTTCACGGGTATGTTTCACGGGTGACGTTTCACGGGTCTAGGTTTCACTGGTAAATTTCACGGGTCAAGGTTTCACGGGTAAGTTTCACGGGTATGTTTCACGGGTCTAGGTTTCACGGGTAAGTTTCACGGGTATGTTTCACGGGTCTAGGTTTCACTGGAAAGTTTCACGGGTCAAGGTTTCACGGGTAAGTTTCACGGGTAAGTTTCACGGGTAAGTTTTACGGGTATGTTTTACAGGTGACGTTTCACGGGTCTAGGTTTCACTGGTAAGTTTCACGGGTCAAGGTTTCACGGGTAAGTTTCACGGGTAAGTTTCACGGGTATGTTTTACGGGTGACGTTTCACGGGTCTAGGTTTCACTGGTAAGTTTCACGGGTCAAGGTTTCACGGGTAAGTTTCACGGGTATGTTTCACGGGTGACGTTTCACGGGTCTAGGTTTCACTGGTAAGTTTCACGGGTCAAGGTTTCACGGGTAAGTTTCACTGGTAAGTTTCACGGGTATGTTTCACGGGTGACGTTTCACGGGTCTAGGTTTCACTGGTAAGTTTCACTGGTCAAGGTTTCATGGTTAAGTTTCACGGGTAAGTTTCACGGGTATGATTCACGGGTGACGTTTCACGGGTCTAGGTTTCACTGGTAAGTTTCACGGGTCAAGGTTTCACGGGTAAGTTTCACGGGTAAGTTTCACGGGTATGTTTCACGGGTGACGTTTCACGGGTCTAGGTTTCACTGGTAAGTTTTACGGGTCAAGGTTTTACGGGTAAGTTTCACGGGTAAGTTTCACGGGTGACGTTTCACGGGTATAGGTTTCACTGGTAAGTTTCACGGGTCAAGGTTTTACGGGTAAGTTTCACGGGTCTAGGTTTCACTGGTAAGTTTCACGGGTCAAGGTTTCACGGGTAAGTTTCACGGGTAAGTTTCACGGGTAAGTTTCACGGGTTTGTTTCACGGGTGACGTTTCACGGGTCTAGGTTTCACTGGAAAGTTTCACGGGTCAAGGTTTCACGGGTAAGTTTCACGGGTAAGTTTCACGGGTATGTTTCACGGGTGACGTTTCACGGGTCTAGGTTTCACTGGTAAGTTTCACGGGTCAAGGTTTCACGGGTAAGTTTCACGGGTATGTTTCACGGGTGACGTTTTACGGGTCTAGGTTTCACTGGTAAGTTTCACGAGTCAAGGTTTCACGGGTAAGTTTCACGGGTAAGTTTCACGGGTAAGTTTCACGGGTATGTTTCACGGGTGACGTTTCACGGGTCTAGGTTTCACTGGTAAATTTCACGGGTCAAGGTTTCACGGGTAAGTTTTACGGGTAAGTTTCACGGGTATGTTTCACGGGTGACGTTTCACGGGTCTAGGTTTTACTGGAAAGTTTCACAGGTCAAGGTTTCACGGGTAAGTTTTACGGGTAAGTTTTACGGGTATGTTTTACAGGTGACGTTTCACGGGTCTAGGTTTCACTGGTAAGTTTCACGGGTCAAGGTTTCACGGGTAAGTTTTACGGGTAAGTTTCACGGGTATGTTTTGCGGGTGACGTTTCACGGGTCTAGGTTTCACTGGTAAGTTTCACGGGTCAAGGTTTCACGGGTAAGTTTCACGGGTAAGTTTCACGGGTGACGTTTCACGGGTCTATTTTTCACTGGTAAGTTTCACGGGTCAAGGTTTCACGGGTAAGTTTCACGTGTAAGTTTCACGGGTAAGTTTCACGGGTGACGTTTCACGGGTCTAGGTTTCACTGGTAAGTTTCACGGGTCAAGGTTTCACGGGTAAGTTTCACGGGTAAGTTTCACGGGTGACGTTTCACGGGTCTAGGTTTCACTGGTAAGTTTCACGGGTCAAGGTTTGACGGGTAAGTTTCACGGGTAAGTTTCACGGGTAAGTTTCACGGGTAAGTTTCACGGGTGACGTTTTACGGGTCTAGGTTTCACTGGTAAGTTTTACGGGTCAAGGTTTCACGGGTAAGTTTCACGGGTAAGTTTCACGGGTGACGTTTCACGGGTCTAGGTTTCACTGGTAAGTTTCACGGGTCAAGGTTTCACGGGTAAGTTTCACGGGTAAGTTTCACGGGTATGTTTCAAGGGTGACGTTTCACGGGTCTAGGTTTCACTGGTAAGTTTCACGGGTCAAGGTTTCACGGGTAAGTTTCACGGGTATGTTTCACGGGTGACGTTTCACGGGTCTAGGTTTCACTGGTAAGTTTCACGGGTCAAGGTTTTACGGGTAAGTTTCACGGGTCTAGGTTTCACTGGTAAGTTTCACGGGTCAAGGTTTCACGGGTAAGTTTCACGGGTAAGTTTCACGGGTTTGTTTCACGGGTGACGTTTCACGGGTCTAGGTTTCACTGGAAAGTTTCACGGGTCAAGGTTTCACGGGTAAGTTTCACGGGTAAGTTTCACGGGTATGTTTCACGGGTGACGTTTCACGGGTCTAGGTTTCACTGGTAAGTTTCACGGGTCAAGGTTTCACGGGTAAGTTTTACGGGTAAGTTTCACGGGTGACGTTTCACGGGTGACGTTTCACGGGTCTAGGTTTCACTGGTAAGTTTTACGGGTCAAGGTTTCACGGGTAAGTTTCACGGGTAAGTTTCACGGGTATGTTTCACGGGTGACGTTTCACGGGTCTAGGTTTCACTGGAAAGTTTCACGGGTCAAGGTTTCACGGGTAAGTTTCAAGGGTAAGTTTCACGGGTAAGTTTTACGGGTATGTTTTACAGGTGACGTTTCACGTGTCTAGGTTTCACTGGTAAGTTTCACGGGTCAAGGTTTCACGGGTAAGTTTCACGGGTAAGTTTCACGGGTAAGTTTCACGGGTATGTTTCATGGGTGATGTTTCACGGGTCTAGGTTTCACTGGTAAGTTTCGCGGGTCAAGGTTTCACGGGTAAGTTTCACGGGTAAGTTTCACGGGTATGTTTCAAGGGTGACGTTTCACGGGTCTAGGTTTCACTGGTAAGTTTCACGGGTCAAGGTTTCACGGGTAAGTTTCACGGGTATGTTTCACGGGTGACGTTTCACGGGTCTAGGTTTCACTGGTAAGTTTCACGGGTCAAGGTTTTACGGGTAAGTTTCACGGGTCTAGGTTTCACTGGTAAGTTTCACGGGTCAAGGTTTCACGGGTAAGTTTCACGGGTAAGTTTCACGGGTTTGTTTCACGGGTGACGTTTCACGGGTCTAGGTTTCACTGGAAAGTTTCACGGGTCAAGGTTTCACGGGTAAGTTTCACGGGTAAGTTTCACGGGTATGTTTCACGGGTGACGTTTCACGGGTCTAGGTTTCACTGGTAAGTTTCACGGGTCAAGGTTTCACGGGTAAGTTTTACGGGTAAGTTTCACGGGTGACGTTTCACGGGTGACGTTTCACGGGTCTAGGTTTCACTGGTAAGTTTTACGGGTCAAGGTTTCACGGGTAAGTTTCACGGGTAAGTTTCACGGGTATGTTTCACGGGTGACGTTTCACGGGTCTAGGTTTCACTGGAAAGTTTCACGGGTCAAGGTTTCACGGGTAAGTTTCAAGGGTAAGTTTCACGGGTAAGTTTTACGGGTATGTTTTACAGGTGACGTTTCACGTGTCTAGGTTTCACTGGTAAGTTTCACGGGTCAAGGTTTCACGGGTAAGTTTCACGGGTAAGTTTCACGGGTAAGTTTCACGGGTATGTTTCATGGGTGATGTTTCACGGGTCTAGGTTTCACTGGTAAGTTTCGCGGGTCAAGGTTTCACGGGTAAGTTTCACGGGTAAGTTTCACGGGTAAGTTTCACGGGTATGTTTCACGGGTGACGTTTCACGGGTCTAGGTTTCACTGGAAAGTTTCACGGGTCAAGGTTTCACGGGTAAGTTTCACGGGTAAGTTTTACGGGTATGTTTCACAGGTGACGTTTCACGGGTCTAGGTTTCGCTGGTAAGTTTCACGGGTCAAGGTTTCACGGGTAAGTTTCACGGGTAAGTTTCACGGGTATGTTTCATGGGTGATGTTTCACGGGTCTAGGTTTCACTGGTAAGATTCACGGGTCAAGGTTTCACGGGTAAGTTTCACGGGTAAGTTTTACGGGTATGTTTTACAGGTGACGTTTCACGGGTCTAGGTTTCACTGGTAAGTTTCACGGGTCAAGGTTTCACGGGTAAGTTTCACGGGTAAGTTTCACGGGTATGTTTCACGGGTGACGTTTCACGGGTCTAGGTTTCACTGGTAAGTTTCACGGGTCAAGGTTTCACGGGTAAGTTTCACGGGTAAGTTTCACGGGTATGTTTCACGGGTGACGTTTCACGGGTCTAGGTTTCACTGGTAAGTTTCACGGGTCAAGGTTTTACGGGTAAGTTTCACGGGTAAGTTTCACGGGTATGTTTCACGGGTGACGTTTCACGGGTCTAGGTTTCACTGGTAAGTTTCACGGGTCAAGGTTTCACGGGTAAGTTTCACGGGTGACGTTTCACGGGTCTATTTTTCACTGGTAAGTTTCACGGGTCAAGGTTTCACGGGTAAGTTTCACGTGTAAGTTTTACGGGTGACGTTTCACGGGTCTAGGTTTCACTGGTAAGTTTCACGGGTCAAGGTTTCACGGGTAAGTTTCACGGGTAAGTTTCACGGGTAAGTTTCACGGGTGACGTTTCACGGGTCTAGGTTTCACTGGTAAGTTTCACGGGTCAAGGTTTCACGGGTAAGTTTCACGGGTAAGTTTCACGGGTAAGTTTCACGGGTAAGTTTCATGGGTGACGTTTCACGGGTCTAGGTTTCACTGGTAAGTTTCACGGGTCAAGGTTTCACGGGTAAGTTTCACGGGTAAGTTTCACGGGTGACGTTTCACGGGTCTAGGTTTCACTGGTAAGTTTCACGGGTCAAGGTTTCACGGGTAAGTTTCACGGGTAAGTTTCACGGGTATGTTTCAAGGGTGAAGTTTCACGGGTCTAGGTTTCACTGGTAAGTTTTACGGGTCAAGGTTTCACGGGTAAGTTTCACGGGTATGTTTCACGGGTGATGTTTCACGGGTCTTGGTTTCACTGGTAAGTTTCACGGGTCAAGGTTTCACGGGTAAGTTTCACGGGTAAGTTTCACGGGTATGTTTCACGGGTGACGTTTCACGGGTCTAGGTTTCACTGGTAAGTTTCACGGGTTAAGGTTTCACGGGTAAGTTTCACGGGTAAGTTTCACGGGTATGTTTCACGGGTGACGTTTCACGGGTCTAGGTTTCACTGGTAAGTTTCACGGGTCAAGGTTTTACAGGTAAGTTTCACGGGTCTAGGTTTCACTGGTAAGTTTCACGGGTCAAGGTTTCACGGGTAAGTTTCACGGGTAAGTTTCACGGGTAAGTTTCACGGGTAAGTTTCACGGGTGACGTTTCACGGGTCTAGGTTTCACTGGTAAGTTTCACGGGTCAAGGTTTCACGGGTAAGTTTCACGGGTAAGTTTCACGGGTGACGTTTCACGGGTCTAGGTTTCACTGGTAAGTTTCACGGGTCAATGTTTCACGGGTAAGGTGCACGGGTAAGTTTTACGGGTATGTTTCAAGGCTGACGTTTCACGGGTCTAGGTTTCACTGGTAAGTTTCACGGGTCAAGGTTTCACGGGTAAGTTTCACGGGTAAGTTTCACGGGTATGTTTCACGGGTGACGTTTCACGGGTCTTGGTTTCACTGGTAAGTTTCACGGGTCAAGGTTTCACGGGTAAGTTTCACGGGTAAGTTTCACGGGTAAGTTTCACGGGTATGTTTCACGGGTGACGTTTCACGGGTCTAGGTTTCACTGGTAAGTTTTACGGGTCAAGGTTTCACGGGTAAGTTTCACGGGTAAGTTTCACGGGTAAGTTTCACGGGTATGTTTCACGGGTGATGTTTCACGGGTCTAGGTTTTACTGGTAAGTTTCACGGGTCAAGGTTTTACGGGTAAGTTTCACGGGTCTAGGTTTCACTGGTAAGTTTAACGGGTCAAGGTTTCACGGGTAAGTTTCACGGGTAAGTTTCACGGGTTTGTTTCACGGGTGACGTTTCACGGGTCTAGGTTTCACTGGAAAGTTTCACGGGTCAAGGTTTCACGGGTAAGTTTCACGGGTAAGTTTCACGGGTATGTTTCACGGGTGACGTTTCACGGGTCTAGGTTTCACTGGTAAGTTTCACGGGTCAAGGTTTCACGGGTAAGTTTTACGGGTAAGTTTCACGGGTGACGTTTCACGGGTGACGTTTCACGGGTCTAGGTTTCACTGGTAAGTTTCACGGGTCAAGGTTTCACGGGTAAGTTTCACGGGTAAGTTTCACGGGTATGTTTCACGGGTGACGTTTCACGGGTCTAGGTTTCACTGGAAAGTTTCACGGGTCAAGGTTTCACGGGTAAGTTTCACGGGTAAGTTTTACGGGTATGTTTCACAGGTGACGTTTCACGGGTCTAGGTTTCACTGGTAAGTTTCACGGGTCAAGGTTTCACGGGTAAGTTTCACGGGTAAGTTTCACGGGTATGTTTCATGGGTGATGTTTCACGGGTCTAGGTTTCACTGGTAAGATTCACGGGTCAAGGTTTCACGGGTAAGTTTCACGGGTAAGTTTTACGGGTATGTTTTACAGGTGACGTTTCACGGGTCTAGGTTTCACTGGTAAGTTTCACGGGTCAAGGTTTCACGGGTAAGTTTCACGGGTAAGTTTCACGGGTATGTTTCACGGGTGACGTTTCACGGGTCTAGGTTTCACTGGTAAGTTTCACGGGTCAAGGTTTCACGGGTAAGTTTCACGGGTAAGTTTCACGGGTATGTTTCACGGGTGACGTTTCACGGGTCTAGGTTTCACTGGTAAGTTTCACGGGTCAAGGTTTTACGGGTAAGTTTCACGGGTAAGTTTCACGGGTATGTTTCACGGGTGACGTTTCACGGGTCTAGGTTTCACTGGTAAGTTTCACGGGTCAAGGTTTCACGGGTAAGTTTCACGGGTAAGTTTCACGGGTAAGTTTCACGGGTGACGTTTCACGGGTCTATTTTTCACTGGTAAGTTTCACGGGTCAAGGTTTCACGGGTAAGTTTCACGTGTAAGTTTTACGGGTGACGTTTCACGGGTCTAGGTTTCACTGGTAAGTTTCACGGGTCAAGGTTTCACGGTTAAGTTTCACGGGTAAGTTTCACGGGTAAGTTTCACGGGTGACGTTTCACGAGTCTAGGTTTCACTGGTAAGTTTCACGGGTCAAGGTTTCACGGGTAAGTTTCACGGGTAAGTTTCACGGGTAAGTTTCACGGGTAAGTTTCATGGGTGACGTTTCACGGGTCTAGGTTTCACTGGTAAGTTTCACGGGTCAAGGTTTCACGGGTAAGTTTCACGGGTAAGTTTCACGGGTCTAGGTTTCACTGGTAAGTTCCACGGGTCAAGGTTTCACGGGTAAGTTTCACGGGTAAGTTTCACGGGTATGTTTCAAGGGTGACGTTTCACGGGTCTAGGTTTCACTGGTAAGTTTTACGGGTCAAGGTTTCACGGGTAAGTTTCACGGGTATGTTTCACGGGTGATGTTTCACGGGTCTTGGTTTCACTGGTAAGTTTCACGGGTCAAGGTTTCACGGGTAAGTTTCACGGGTAAGTTTCACGGGTATGTTTCACGGGTGACGTTTCACGGGTCTAGGTTTCACTGGTAAGTTTCACGGGTTAAGGTTTCACGGGTAAGTTTCACGGGTAAGTTTCACGGGTATGTTTCACGGGTGACGTTTCACGGGTCTAGGTTTCACTGGTAAGTTTCACGGGTCAAGGTTTTACAGGTAAGTTTCACGGGTCTAGGTTTCACTGGTAAGTTTCACGGGTCAAGGTTTCACGAGTAAGTTTCACGGGTAAGTTTCACGGGTAAGTTTCACGGGTAAGTTTCACGGGTGACGTTTCACGGGTCTAGGTTTCACTGGTAAGTTTCACGGGTCAAGGTTTCACGGGTAAGTTTCACGGGTAAGTTTCACGGGTGACGTTTCACGGGTCTAGGTTTCACTGGTAAGTTTCACGGGTCAAGGTTTCACGGGTAAGTTTCACGGGTAAGTTTTACGGGTATGTTTCAAGGGTGACGTTTCACGGGTCTAGGTTTCACTGGTAAGTTTCACGGGTCAAGGTTTCACGGGTAAGTTTCACGGGTAAGTTTCACGGGTATGTTTCACGGGTGACGTTTCACGGGTCTTGGTTTCACTGGTAAGTTTCACGGGTCAAGGTTTAACGGGTAAGTTTCACGGGTAAGTTTCACGGGTAAGTTTCACGGGTATGTTTCACGGGTGACGTTTCACGGGTCTAGGTTTCACTGGTAAGTTTTACGGGTCAAGGTTTCACGGGTAAGTTTCACGGGTAAGTTTCACGGGTAAGTTTCACGGGTATGTTTCACGGGTGATGTTTCACGGGTCTAGGTTTCACTGGTAAGTTTCACGGGTCAAGGTTTTACGGGTAAGTTTCACGGGTCTAGGTTTCACTGGTAAGTTTCACGGGTCAAGGTTTCACGGGTAAGTTTCACGGGTAAGTTTCACGGGTTTGTTTCACGGGTGACGTTTCACGGGTCTAGGTTTCACTGGAAAGTTTCACGGGTCAAGGTTTCACGGGTAAGTTTCACGGGTAAGTTTCACGGGTATGTTTCACGGGTGACGTTTCACGGGTCTAGGTTTCACTGGTAAGTTTCACGGGTCAAGGTTTCACGGGTAAGTTTTACGGGTAAGTTTCACGGGTGACGTTTCACGGGTGACGTTTCACGGGTCTAGGTTTCACTGGTAAGTTTCACGGGTCAAGGTTTCACGGGTAAGTTTCACGGGTAAGTTTCACGGGTATGTTTCACGGGTGACGTTTCACGGGTCTAGGTTTCACTGGAAAGTTTCACGGGTCAAGGTTTCACGGGTAAGTTTCAAGGGTAAGTTTCACGGGTAAGTTTTACGGGTATGTTTTACAGGTGACGTTTCACGGGTCTAGGTTTCACTGGTAAGTTTCACGGGTCAAGGTTTCACGGGTAAGTTTCACGGGTAAGTTTCACGGGTAAGTTTCACGGGTATGTTTCATGGGTGATGTTTCACGGGTCTAGGTTTCACTGGTAAGTTTCGCGGGTCAAGGTTTCACGGGTAAGTTTCACGGGTAAGTTTCACGGGTATGTTTCACGGGTGACGTTTCACGGGTCTAGGTTTCACTGGAAAGTTTCACGGGTCAAGGTTTCACGGGTAAGTTTCACGGGTAAGTTTTACGGGTATGTTTTACAGGTGACGTTTCACGGGTCTAGGTTTCACTGGTAAGTTTTACGGGTCAAGGTTTCACGGGTAAGTTTCACGGGTAAGTTTCACGGGTATGTTTCATGGGTGATGTTTCACGGGTCTAGGTTTCACTGGTAAGTTTCACGGGTCAAGGTTTCACGGGTAAGTTTCACGGGTAAGTTTTACGGGTATGTTTTACAGGTGACGTTTCACGGGTCTAGGTTTCACTGGTAAGTTTCACGGGTCAAGGTTTCACGGGTAAGTTTCACGGGTAAGTTTCACGGGTATGTTTCACGGGTGACGTTTCACGGGTCTAGGTTTCACTGGTAAGTTTCACGGGTCAAGGTTTCACGGGTAAGTTTCACGGGTAAGTTTCACGGGTATGTTTCACGGGTGACGTTTCACGGGTCTAGGTTTCACTGGTAAGTTTCACGGGTCAAGGTTTCACGGGTAAGTTTCACGGGTAAGTTTCACGGGTATGTTTCACGGGTCTAGGTTTCACTGGTAAGTATCACGGGTCAAGGTTTCACGGGTAAGTTTCACGGGTAAGTTTCACGGGTCTATTTTTCACTGGTAAGTTTCACGGGTCAAGGTTTCACGGGTAAGTTTCACGTGTAAGTTTCACGGGTGACGTTTCACGGGTCTAGGTTTCACTGGTAAGTTTCACGGGTCAAGGTTTCACGGGTAAGTTTCACGGGTAAGTTTCACGGGTAAGTTTCACGGGTGACGTTTCACGGGTCTATTTTTCACTGGTAAGTTTCACGGGTCAAGGTTTCACGGGTAAGTTTCACGGGTATGTTTCACGGGTGACGTTTCACGGGTCTAGGTTTTACTGGAAAGTTTCACGGGTCAAGGTTTCACGGGTAAGTTTCACGGGTAAGTTTTACGGGTATGTTTTACAGGTGACGTTTCACGGGTCTAGGTTTCACTGGTAAGTTTTACGGGTCAAGGTTTCACGGGTAAGTTTCACGGGTAAGTTTCACGGGTATGTTTCATGGGTGATGTTTCACGGGTCTAGGTTTCACTGGTAAGTTTCACGGGTCAAGGTTTCACGGGTAAGTTTCACGGGTAAGTTTTACGGGTATGTTTTACAGGTGACGTTTCACGGGTCTAGGTTTCACTGGTAAGTTTCACGGGTCAAGGTTTCACGGGTAAGTTTCACGGGTAAGTTTCACGGGTATGTTTCACGGGTGACGTTTCACGGGTCTAGGTTTCACTGGTAAGTTTCACGGGTCAAGGTTTCACGGGTAAGTTTCACGGGTAAGTTTCACGGGTATGTTTCACGGGTGACGTTTCACGGGTCTAGGTTTCACTGGTAAGTTTCACGGGTCAAGGTTTCACGGGTAAGTTTCACGGGTAAGTTTCACGGGTATGTTTCACGGGTCTAGGTTTCACTGGTAAGTATCACGGGTCAAGGTTTCACGGGTAAGTTTCACGGGTAAGTTTCACGGGTGACGTTTCACGGGTCTATTTTTTACTGGTAAGTTTCACGGGTCAAGGTTTCACGGGTAAGTTTCACGTGTAAGTTTCACGGGTGACGTTTCACGGGTCTAGGTTTCACTGGTAAGTTTCACGGGTCAAGGTTTCACGGGTAAGTTTCACGGGTAAGTTTCACGGGTAAGTTTCACGGGTGACGTTTCACGGGTCTAGGTTTCACTAGTAAGTTTCACGGGTCAAGGTTTCACGGGTAAGTTTCACGGGTAAGTTTCACGGGTAAGTTTCACGGGTAAGTTTCATGGGTGACGTTTCACGGGTCTAGGTTTCACTGGTAAGTTTCACGGGTCAAGGTTTCACGGGTAAGTTTCACGGGTAAGTTTCACGGGTGACGTTTCACGGGTCTAGGTTTCACTGGTAAGTTTCACGGGTCAAGGTTTCACGGGTAAGTTTCACGGGTATGTTTCAAGGGTGACGTTTCACGGGTCTAGGTTTCACTGGTAAGTTTTACGGGTCAAGGTTTCACGGGTAAGTTTCACGGGTAAGTTTCACGGGTATGTTTCACGGGTGATGTTTCACGGGTCTTGGTTTCACTGGTAAGTTTCACGGGTCAAGGTTTCACGGGTAAGTTTCACGGGTAAGTTTCACGGGTATGTTTCACGGGTGACGTTTCACGGGTCTAGGTTTCACTGGTAAGTTTCACGGGTTAAGGTTTCACGGGTAAGTTTCACGGGTAAGTTTCACGGGTAAGTTTCACGGGTATGTTTCACGGGTGACGTTTCACGGGTCTAGGTTTCACTGGTAAGTTTCACGGGTCAAGGTTTTACGGGTAAGTTTCACGGGTCTAGGTTTCACTGGTAAGTTTCACGGGTCAAGGTTTCACGGGTAAGTTTCACGGGTATGTTTCACGGGTTTGTTTCACGGGTGACGTTTCACGGGTCTAGGTTTCACTGGAAAGTTTCACGGGTCAAGGTTTCACGGGTAAGTTTCACGGGTAAGTTTCACGGGTATGTTTCACGGGTGACGTTTCACTGGTAAGTTTCACGGGTCAAGGTTTCACGAGTAAGTTTCACGGGTAAGTTTTACGGGTAAGTTTCACGGGTGACGTTTCACGGGTGACGTTTCACGGGTCTAGGTTTCACTGGTAAGTTTCACGGGTCAAGGTTTCACGGGTAAGTTTCACGGGTAAGTTTCACGGGTATGTTTCACGGGTGACGTTTCACGGGTCTAGGTTTCACTGGAAAGTTTCACGGGTCAAGGTTTCACGGGTAAGTTTCAAGGGCAAGTTTCACGGGTAAGTTTAACGGGTATGTTTTACAGGTGACGTTTCACGGGTCTAGGTTTCACTGGTAAGTTTCACGGGTCAAGGTTTCACGGGTAAGTTTCACGGGTAAGTTTCACGGGTATGTTTCACGGGTGACGTTTCACGGGTCTAGGTTTCACTGGTAAGTTTCACGGGTCAAGGTTTCACGGGTAAGTTTCACTGGTAAGTTTCACGGGTATGTTTCACGGGTGACGTTTCACGGGTCTAGGTTTCACTGGTAAGTTTCACTGGTCAAGGTTTCATGGTTAAGTTTTACGGGTAAGTTTCACGGGTGACGTTTCACGGGTCTAGGTTTCACTGGTAAGTTTCACGGGTCAAGGTTTCACGGGTAAGTTTCACGGGTAAGTTTCACGGGTATGTTTCACGGGTGACGTATCACGGGTCTAGGTTTCACTGGAAAGTTTCACGGGTCAAGGTTACACGGGTAAGTTTCACGGGTAAGTTTTACGGGTAAGTTTCACGGGTGACGTTTCACGGGTGACGTTTCACGGGTCTAGGTTTCACTGGTAAGTTTCACGGGTCAAGGTTTCACGGGTAAGTTTCACGGGTAAGTTTCACGGGTATGTTTCACGGGTGACGTTTCACGGGTCTAGGTTTCACTGGAAAGTTTCACGGGTCAAGGTTTCACGGGTAAGTTTCACGGGTAAGTTTCACGGGTAAGTTTTACGGGTATGTTTTACAGGTGACGTTTCACGGGTCTAGGTTTCACTGGTAAGTTTCACGGGTCAAGGTTTCACGGGTAAGTTTCACGGGTAAGTTTCACGGGTAAGTTTCACGGGTATGTTTCATGGGTGATGTTTCACGGGTCTAGGTTTCACTGGTAAGTTTCGCGGGTCAAGGTTTCACGGGTAAGTTTCACGGGTATGTTTCACGGGTGACGTTTCACGGGTCTAGGTTTCACTGGAAAGTTTCACGGGTCAAGGTTTCACGGGTAAGTTTCACGGGTAAGTTTTACGGGTATGTTTTACAGGTGACGTTTCACGGGTCTAGGTTTCACTGGTAAGTTTTACGGGTCAAGGTTTCACGGGTAAGTTTCACGGGTAAGTTTCACGGGTATGTTTCATGGGTGATGTTTCACGGGTCTAGGTTTCACTGGTAAGTTTCACGGGTCAAGGTTTCACGGGTAAGTTTCACGGGTAAGTTTTACGGGTATGTTTTACAGGTGACGTTTCACGGGTCTAGGTTTCACTGGTAAGTTTCACGGGTCAAGGTTTCACGGGTAAGTTTCACGGGTAAGTTTCACGGGTATGTTTCACGGGTGACGTTTCACGGGTCTAGGTTTCACTGGTAAGTTTCACGGGTCAAGGTTTCACGGGTAAGTTTCACGGGTAAGTTTCACGGGTATGTTTCACGGGTGACGTTTCACGGGTCTAGGTTTCACTGGTAAGTTTCACTGGTAAGTTTCACGGGTCAAGGTTTCACGGGTATGTTTCACGGGTAAGTTTCACGTTTATGTTTCACGGGTCTAGGTTTCACTGGTAAGTATCACGGGTCAAGGTTTCACGGGTAAGTTTCACGGGTAAGTTTCACGGGTGACGTTTCACGGGTCTATTTTTCACTGGTAAGTTTCACGGGTCAAGGTTTCACGGGTAAGTTTTACGTGTAAGTTTCACGGGTGACGTTTCACGGGTCTAGGTTTCACTGGTAAGTTTCACGGGTCAAGGTTTCACGGGTAAGTTTCACGGGTAAGTTTCACGGGTAAGTTTCACGGGTGACGTTTCACGGGTCTATTTTTCACTGGTAAGTTTCACGGGTCAAGGTTTCACGGGTAAGTTTCACGGGTATGTTTCACGGGTGACGTTTCACGGGTCTAGGTTTCACTGGAAAGTTTCACGGGTCAAGGTTTCACGGGTAAGTTTCACGGGTAAGTTTTACGGGTATGTTTTACAGGTGACGTTTCACGGGTCTAGGTTTCACTGGTAAGTTTTACGGGTCAAGGTTTCACGGGTAAGTTTCACGGGTAAGTTTCACGGGTATGTTTCATGGGTGATGTTTCACGGGTCTAGGTTTCACTGGTAAGTTTCACGGGTCAAGGTTTCACGGGTAAGTTTCACGGGTAAGTTTTACGGGTATGTTTTACAGGTGACGTTTCACGGGTCTAGGTTTCACTGGTAAGTTTCACGGGTCAAGGTTTTACGGGTAAGTTTCACGGGTAAGTTTCACGGGTATGTTTCACGGGTGACGTTTCACGGGTCTAGGTTTCACTGGTAAGTTTCACGGGTCAAGGTTTCACGGGTAAGTTTCACGGGTAAGTTTCACGGGTATGTTTCACGGGTGACGTTTCACGGGTCTAGGTTTCACTGGTAAGTTTCACGGGTCAAGGTTTCACGGGTAAGTTTCACGGGTAAGTTTCACGGGTATGTTTCACGGGTCTAGGTTTCACTGGTAAGTATCACGGGTCAAGGTTTCACGGGTAAGTTTCACGGGTAAGTTTCACGGGTGACGTTTCACGGGTCTATTTTTCACTGGTAAGTTTCACGGGTCAAGGTTTCACGGGTAAGTTTCACGTGTAAGTTTCACGGGTGACGTTTCACGGGTCTAGGTTTCACTGGTAAGTTTCACGGGTCAAGGTTTCACGGGTAAGTTTCACGGGTAAGTTTCACGGGTAAGTTTCACGGGTGACGTTTCACGGGTCTAGGTTTCACTAGTAAGTTTCACGGGTCAAGGTTTCACGGGTAAGTTTCACGGGTAAGTTTCACGGGTAAGTTTCACGGGTAAGTTTCATGGGTGACGTTTCACGGGTCTAGGTTTCACTGGTAAGTTTCACGGGTCAAGGTTTCACGGGTAAGTTTCACGGGTAAGTTTCACGGGTGACGTTTCACGGGTCTAGGTTTCACTGGTAAGTTTCACGGGTCAAGGTTTCACGGGTAAGTTTCACGGGTAAGTTTCACGGGTATGTTTCAAGGGTGACGTTTCACGGGTCTAGGTTTCACTGGTAAGTTTTACGGGTCAAGGTTTCACGGGTAAGTTTCACGGGTAAGTTTCACGGGTATGTTTCACGGGTGATGTTTCACGGGTCTTGGTTTCACTGGTAAGTTTCACGGGTCAAGGTTTCACGGGTAAGTTTCACGGGTAAGTTTCACGGGTATGTTTCACGGGTGACGTTTCACGGGTCTAGGTTTCACTGGTAAGTTTCACGGGTTAAGGTTTCACGGGTAAGTTTCACGGGTAAGTTTCACGGGTAAGTTTCACGGGTATGTTTCACGGGTGACGTTTCACGGGTCTAGGTTTCACTGGTAAGTTTCACGGGTCAAGGTTTTACGGGTAAGTTTCACGGGTCTAGGTTTCACTGGTAAGTTTCACGGGTCAAGGTTTCACGGGTAAGTTTCACGGGTAAGTTTCACGGGTTTGTTTCACGGGTGACGTTTCACGGGTCTAGGTTTCACTGGAAAGTTTCACGGGTCAAGGTTTCACGGGTAAGTTTCACGGGTAAGTTTCACGGGTATGTTTCACGGGTGACGTTTCACTGGTAAGTTTCACGGGTCAAGGTTTCACGAGTAAGTTTTACGGGTAAGTTTTACGGGTAAGTTTCACGGGTGACGTTTCACGGGTGACGTTTCACGGGTCTAGGTTTCACTGGTAAGTTTCACGGGTCAAGGTTTCACGGGTAAGTTTCACGGGTAAGTTTCACGGGTATGTTTCACGGGTGACGTTTCACGGGTCAAGGTTTCACGGGTAAGTTTCACGGGTAAGTTTCACGGGTAAGTTTCACGGGTGACGTTTCACGGGTCTATTTTTCACTGGTAAGTTTCACGGGTCAAGGTTTCACGGGTAAGTTTCACGGGTATGTTTCACGGGTGACGTTTCACGGGTCTAGGTTTCACTGGAAAGTTTCACGGGTCAAGGTTTCACGGGTAAGTTTTACGGGTAAGTTTTACGGGTATGTTTTACAGGTGACGTTTCACGGGTCTAGGTTTCACTGGTAAGTTTTACGGGTCAAGGTTTCACGGGTAAGTTTCACGGGTAAGTTTCACGGGTATGTTTCATGGGTGATGTTTCACGGGTCTAGGTTTCACTGGTAAGTTTCACGGGTCAAGGTTTCACGGGTAAGTTTCACGGGTAAGTTTTACGGGTATGTTTTACAGGTGACGTTTCACGGGTCTAGGTTTCACTGGTAAGTTTCACGGGTCAAGGTTTTACGGGTAAGTTTCACGGGTAAGTTTCACGGGTATGTTTCACGGGTGACGTTTCACGGGTCTAGGTTTCACTGGTAAGTTTCACGGGTCAAGGTTTCACGGGTAAGTTTCACGGGTAAGTTTCACGGGTATGTTTCACGGGTGACGTTTCACGGGTCTAGGTTTCACTGGTAAGTTTCACGGGTCAAGGTTTCACGGGTAAGTTTCACGGGTAAGTTTCACGGGTATGTTTCACGGGTCTAGGTTTCACTGGTAAGTATCACGGGTCAAGGTTTCACGGGTAAGTTTCACGGGTAAGTTTCACGGGTGACGTTTCACGGGTCTATTTTTCACTGGTAAGTTTCACGGGTCAAGGTTTCACGGGTAAGTTTCACGTGTAAGTTTCACGGGTGACGTTTCACGGGTCTAGGTTTCACTGGTAAGTTTCACGGGTCAAGGTTTCACGGGTAAGTTTCACGGGTAAGTTTCACGGGTAAGTTTCACGGGTGACGTTTCACGGGTCTAGGTTTCACTAGTAAGTTTCACGGGTCAAGGTTTCACGGGTAAGTTTCACGGGTAAGTTTCACGGGTAAGTTTCACGGGTAAGTTTCATGGGTGACGTTTCACGGGTCTAGGTTTCACTGGTAAGTTTCACGGGTCAAGGTTTCACGGGTAAGTTTCACGGGTAAGTTTCACGGGTGACGTTTCACGGGTCTAGGTTTCACTGGTAAGTTTCACGGGTCAAGGTTTCACGGGTAAGTTTCACGGGTAAGTTTCACGGGTATGTTTCAAGGGTGACGTTTCACGGGTCTAGGTTTCACTGGTAAGTTTTACGGGTCAAGGTTTCACGGGTAAGTTTCACGGGTAAGTTTCACGGGTATGTTTCACGGGTGATGTTTCACGGGTCTTGGTTTCACTGGTAAGTTTCACGGGTCAAGGTTTCACGGGTAAGTTTCACGGGTAAGTTTCACGGGTATGTTTCACGGGTGACGTTTCACGGGTCTAGGTTTCACTGGTAAGTTTCACGGGTTAAGGTTTCACGGGTAAGTTTCACGGGTAAGTTTCACGGGTAAGTTTCACGGGTATGTTTCACGGGTGACGTTTCACGGGTCTAGGTTTCACTGGTAAGTTTCACGGGTCAAGGTTTTACGGGTAAGTTTCACGGGTCTAGGTTTCACTGGTAAGTTTCACGGGTCAAGGTTTCACGGGTAAGTTTCACGGGTAAGTTTCACGGGTTTGTTTCACGGGTGACGTTTCACGGGTCTAGGTTTCACTGGAAAGTTTCACGGGTCAAGGTTTCACGGGTAAGTTTCACGGGTAAGTTTCACGGGTATGTTTCACGGGTGACGTTTCACTGGTAAGTTTCACGGGTCAAGGTTTCACGAGTAAGTTTTACGGGTAAGTTTTACGGGTAAGTTTCACGGGTGACGTTTCACGGGTGACGTTTCACGGGTCTAGGTTTCACTGGTAAGTTTCACGGGTCAAGGTTTCACGGGTAAGTTTCACGGGTAAGTTTCACGGGTATGTTTCACGGGTGACGTTTCACGGGTCTAGGTTTCACTGGAAAGTTTCACGGGTCAAGGTTTCACGGGTAAGTTTCAAGGGTAAGTTTCACGGGTAAGTTTAACGGGTATGTTTTACAGGTGACGTTTCACGGGTCTAGGTTTCACTGGTAAGTTTCACGGGTCAAGGTTTCACGGGTAAGTTTCACGGGAAAGTTTCACGGGTATGTTTCACGGGTGACGTTTCACGGGTCTAGGTTTCACTGGTAAGTTTCACGGGTCAAGGTTTCACGGGTAAGTTTCACTGGTAAGTTTCACGGGTATGTTTCACGGGTGACGTTTCACGGGTCTAGGTTTCACTGGTAAGTTTCACTGGTCAAGGTTTCATGGTTAAGTTTCACGGGTAAGTTTCACGGGTGACGTTTCACGGGTCTAGGTTTCACTGGTAAGTTTCACGGGTCAAGGTTTCACGGGTAAGTTTCACGGGTAAGTTTCACGGGTATGTTTCACGGGTGACGTTTCACGGGTCTAGGTTTCACTGGAAAGTTTCACGGGTCAAGGTTACACGGGTAAGTTTCAAGGGTAAGTTTCACGGGTAAGTTTTACGGGTATGTTTTACAGGTGACGTTTCACGGGTCTAGGTTTCACTGGTAAGTTTCACGGGTCAAGGTTTCACGGGTAAGTTTCACAGGTAAGTTTCACGGGTAAGTTTCACGGGTAAGTTTCACGGGTATGTTTCACGGGTGACGTTTCACGGGTCTAGGTTTCACTGGTAAGTTTCACTGGTAAGTTTCACGGGTCAAGGTTTCACGGGTAAGTTTCACGGGTAAGTTTCACGGGTATGTTTCACGGGTATGTTTCACGGGTGACGTTTCACGGGTCTAGGTTTCACTGGTAAGTTTCACGGGTCAAGGTTTTACGGGTAAGTTTCACGGGTATGTTTAACGGGTGACGTTTCACGGGTCTAGGTTTCACTGGAAAGTTTCACGGGTCAAGGTTTCACGGGTAAGTTTCACGGGTAAGTTTTACGGGTATGTTTTACAGGTGACGTTTCACGGGTCTAGGTTTCACTGGTAAGTTTCACGGGTCAAGGTTTCACGGGTAAGTTTCACGGGTAAGTTTCACGGGTATGTTTTACGGGTGACGTTTCACGGGTCTAGGTTTCACTGGTAAGTTTCACGGGTCAAGATTTCACGGGTAAGTTTCACGGGTATGTTTCACGGGTGACGTTTCACGGGTCTAGGTTTCACTGGTAAGTTTCACGGGTCAAGGTTTCACGGGTAAGTTTCACTGGTAAGTTTCACGGGTATGTTTCACGGGTGACGTTTCACGGGTCTAGGTTTCACTGGTAAGTTTCACTGGTCAAGGTTTCATGGTTAAGTTTCACGGGTATGATTCACGGGTGACGTTTCACGGGTCTAGGTTTCACTGGTAAGTTTCACGGGTCAAGGTTTCACGGGTAAGTTTCACGGGTAAGTTTCACGGGTATGTTTCACGGGTGACGTTTCACGGGTCTAGGTTTCACTGGTAAGTTTCACGGGTCAAGGTTTTACGGGTAAGTTTCACGGGTAAGTTTCACGGGTGACGTTTCACGGGTATAGGTTTCACTGGTAAGTTTCACGGGTCAAGGTTTTACGGGTAAGTTTCACGGGTCTAGGTTTCACTGGTAAGTTTCACGGGTCAAGGTTTCACGGGTAAGTTTCACGGGTAAGTTTCACGGGTAAGTTTCACGGGTTTGTTTCACGGGTGACGTTTCACGGGTCTAGGTTTCACTGGAAAGTTTCACGGGTCAAGGTTTCACGGGTAAGTTTCACGCGTAAGTTTCACGGGTATGTTTCACGGGTGACGTTTCACGGGTCTAGGTTTCACTGGTAAGTTTCACGGGTCAAGGTTTCACGGGTAAGTTTCACGGGTAAGTTTCACGGGTATGTTTCACGGGTGACGTTTTACGGGTCTAGGTTTCACTGGTAAGTTTCACGAGTCAAGGTTTCACGGGTAAGTTTCACGGGTAAGTTTCACGGGTAAGTTTCACGGGTATGTTTCACGGGTGACGTTTCACGGGTCTAGGTTTCACTGGTAAGTTTCACGGGTCAAGGTTTCACGGGTAAGTTTCACGGGTAAGTTTCACGGGTATGTTTCACGGGTATGTTTCACGGGTGACGTTTCACGGGTCTAGGTTTCACTGGTAAGTTTCACGGGTCAAGGTTTCACGGGTAAGTTTCACGGGTAAGTTTTACGGGTATGTTTCACGGGTGACGTTTCACGGGTCTAGGTTTCACTGGTAAGTTTCACGGGTCAAGGTTTCACGGGTAAGTTTCACGGGTAAGTTTCACGGGTATGTTTCACGGGTGACGTTTCACGGGTCTAGGTTTCACTGGTAAGTTTCACGGGTCAATGTTTCACGGGTAAGTTTCACGGGTAAGTTTCACGGGTATGTTTCACGGGTGACGTTTCACGGGTCTAGGTTTCACTGGTAAGTTTCACGGGTCAAGGTTTTACGGGTAAGTTTCACGGGTAAGTTTCACGGGTATGTTTCACGGGTGACGTTTCACGGGTCTAGGTTTCACTGGTAAGTTTCACTGGTCAAGGTTTCACGGGTAAGTTTCACGGGTAAGTTTCACGGGTATGTTTCACGGGTGACGTTTCACGGGTCTAGGTTTCACTGGTAAGTTTCACGGGTCAAGGTTTTACGGGTAAGTTTCACGGGTAAGTTTCACGGGTGACGTTTCACGGGTCTAGGTTTCACTGGTAAGTTTCACGGGTCAAGGTTTTACGGGTAAGTTTCACGGGTCTAGGTTTCACTGGTAAGTTTCACGGGTCAAGGTTTCACGGGTAAGTTTCACGGGTATGTTTCACGGGTGACGTTTCACGGGTCTAGGTTTCACTGGTAAGTTTCACGGGTCAAGGTTTCACGGGTAAGTTTCACGGGTAAGTTTCACGGGTAAGTTTTACGGGTATGTTTTACAGGTGACGTTTCACGGGTCTAGGTTTCACTGGTAAGTTTCACGGGTCAAGGTTTTTCGGGTAAGTTTCACGGGTATGTTTCATGGGTGATGTTACACAAGTCTAGGTTTCACTGGTTATTTTCACGGGTCAAGGTTTCACGGGTAAGTTTCACGGGTAAGTTTCACGGGTATGTTTCACGGGTGACGTTTCACGGGTCTAGGTTTCACTGGAAAGTTTCACGGGTCAAGGTTTCACGGGTAAGTTTCACGGGTAAGTTTTACGGGTATGTTTTACAGGTGACGTTTCACGGGTCTAGGTTTCACTGGTAAGTTTCACGGGTATGTTTCACGGGTGACGTTTCACGGGTCTAGGTTTCACTGGTAAGTTTCACGGGTCAAGGTTTCACGGGTAAGTTTCACGGGTAAGTTTCACGGGTATGTTTCACGGGTATGTTTCACGGGTTAAGGTTTCACGGGTAAGTTTCACGGGTATGTTTCACGGGTGACGTTTCACGGGTCTAGGTTTCACTGGAAAGTTTCACTGGTCAAGGTTTCACGGGTAAGTTTCACGGGTAAGTTTTACGGGTATGTTTTACAGGTGACGTTTCACGGGTCTAGGTTTCACTGGTAAGTTTCACGGGTCAAGGTTTCACGGGTAAGTTTCACGGGTAAGTTTCACGGGTATGTTTTACGGGTGACGTTTCACGGGTCTAGGTTTCACTGGTAAGTTTCACGAGTCAAGGATTTACGGGTAAGTTTCACGGGTAAGTTTTACGGGTAAGTTTCACGGGTGACGTTTCACGGGTGACGTTTCACGGGTCTAGGTTTCACTGGTAAGTTTCACGGGTCAAGGTTTCACGGGTAAGTTTCACGGGTATGTTTCACGGGTAAGTTTCACGGGTATGTTTCACGGGTGACGTTTTACGGGTCTAGGTTTCACTGGTAAGTTTCACGGGTCAAGGTTTCACGGGTAAGTTTCACGGGTAAGTTTCACGGGTATGTTTCACGGGTATGTTTCACGGGTGACGTTTCACGGGTCTAGGTTTCACTGGTAAGTTTCACGGGTCAAGGTTTCACGGGTAAGTTTCACGGGTAAGTTTCACGGGTATGTTTCACGGGTGACGTTTCACGGGTCTAGGTTTCACTGGAAAGTTTCACGGGTCAAGGTTTCACGGGTAAGTTTCACGGGTAAGTTTTACGGGTATGTTTTACAGGTGACGTTTCACGGGTCTAGGTTTCACTGGTAAGTTTCACGGGTATGTTTCACGGGTGACGTTTCACGGGTCTAGGTTTCACTGGTAAGTTTCACGGGTCAAGGTTTCACGGGTAAGTTTCACGGGTAAGTTTCACGGGTATGTTTCACGGGTATGTTTCACGGGTCAAGGTTTCACGGGTAAGTTTCACGGGTATGTTTCACGGGTGACGTTTCACGGGTCTAGGTTTCACTGGAAAGTTTCACGGGTCAAGGTTTCACGGGTAAGTTTCACGGGTAAGTTTTACGGGTATGTTTTACAGGTGACGTTTCACGGGTCTAGGTTTCACTGGTAAGTTTCACGGGTCAAGGTTTCACGGGTAAGTTTCACGGGTAAGTTTCACGGGTATGTTTTACGGGTGACGTTTCACGGGTCTAGGTTTCACTGGTAAGTTTCACGGGTCAAGGTTTCACGGGTAAGTTTCACGGGTATGTTTCACGGGTGACGTTTCACGGGTCTAGGTTTCACTGGTAAGTTTCACGGGTCAAGGTTTCACGGGTAAGTTTCACGGGTAAGTTTCACGGGTATGTTTCACGGGTCTAGGTTTCACTGGTAAGTATCACGGGTCAAGGTTTCACGGGTAAGTTTCACGGGTAAGTTTCACGGGTGACGTTTCACGGGTCTATTTTTCACTGGTAAGTTTCACGGGTCAAGGTTTCACGGGTAAGTTTCACGTGTAAGTTTCACGGGTGACGTTTCACGGGTCTAGGTTTCACTGGTAAGTTTCACGGGTCAAGGTTTCACGGGTAAGTTTCACGGGTAAGTTTCACGGGTAAGTTTCACGGGTGACGTTTCACGGGTCTAGGTTTCACTAGTAAGTTTCACGGGTCAAGGTTTCACGGGTAAGTTTCACGGGTAAGTTTCACGGGTAAGTTTCACGGGTAAGTTTCATGGGTGACGTTTCACGGGAGTAGTATATAGGACACGATAACGCAGACACTCTGTGTTAAATTTCTGTGTGTGTTCTATGGTGTCCCTCGGGGGACACTATGTGTTAGTACTGTTCTATGGTGTCCCACACTGTGTGTTGTATGGTGTCCCGTGTGTGAATTGGTGAGTACTGTGGTGTCCCTCGGGGGACACTATGTGTTAGTACTGTTCTATGGTGTCCCACACTGTGTGTTTTATGGTGTCCCACACTGTGTTGTATGGTGTCCTACACTGTGTGTGAGTACTGTGGTGTCCCTGGTGGGTCAGGTGCGTGCCATTGTAGGAGGGAGTATGTTTCAATAGTGTGTTAGAGCGTGCAGAATGTATAGTTAGGGATGCGTAGAATGTTGTGTTATTCAATAATTGTCAAGTATAGAAGTATATTAGGCACGTGTATGATAATAGGTAGAAGGAATATAAGGAGAATTATAAATCGTACTGCAACGCCGCCGCTGGTAGTGCCCGCGGGTTACTCTGTGGCCGGCGTGTTTGAACTAGTTCATATTTGGATTGTAAACAAACAGTAGGGAAACGTACAAGTTTATGAATATGATGTGTGAGCAAAGTTGCCCGTCACACTACATCGCAACTGATATTTAAAAATATTTGTAGTAGGTGTAATATATAAGTTAAATAAAACTCTATCGTACTAGTATTATTAATATTTATTTAAATAGAATACAATTTAATACAATAATCATACATTTTATAAAAAGTTTTCTTTTAAAACCCAAGAATTATTTTTCTCATCTAAGCCGAGCCATTTCACAAAATACTTATCACCACGACGTTTTATTATCTTTTCAACAAGGTAGGTGTCGGGATAGTTTGTTTTAAGCAATTCTTCTTGATAGAATCCGCCTTTAATACGGTTTCCTTCCCAATCTTCTATTTCATAAGTTACGGGTATTGTATGCTTCACATCGGCAATTTTAAAAACTTCTGTTGTCCAATTAGGTGTGTATCCTTTTTCAAATATATGCTTATATTTACTTATTCGTACTTGATCACCAGTTTGAAATTTCGGTGTTTTCAGTGTACGACGTGAATACTTCACCGATCTATTGGAGTACGCTTGAATGCGTGTTGATTCTGTGACATCTGACGGGTTCATTTGTATAGTACGATGTTTGGAATTATTATATTCCTCAACTAAATCGTCCAGAATATCTATCCATTTGTATGTTCCTTGATAGCTAAATTGTTTCCACATCTTTTCCTTTAGTGTTCTATTCCAACGTTCAACAATGCTAGCCTTTAGGTGTGAAAACGTTGAATAATGATTAATGTCATGATCTTGCATTAATTTCTTGAAGTCACGATTAAAAAATTCGGTACCATCATCTGTTTGTATATTTCGTGGTACACGACTGGTATTGAATATTTCCTTCATTGCTGTCATAACATTTACACTCGATTTAGTTGGAACAGCTTTTGCCCACGCAAACTTTGAAAATGTGTCTATAACAGTTAATATAAATTTTATACCGTTTACAGTTGATTTTTCAACCGATTTTGATTTAAGTGTGTACGAACTTGTGTGTAGACTGTTAAAAGGATTGACAAGTTTTCAGTTTAGAGTTTGTGTCGCGGGTGGATATGCGAGCTGTATTGCAAAATACACAAACAATTACGGTGATATTGACGTTTACGTTGAACATGATGATGAAGCGGATATTGATTATTTAAATTACTGTATTGTACAGTCTATATTATATGAATCCGATTGGAAGTTGGACTATGTGAGAACAAAAAATCCCGAGATATTAGACGAATATTATTCTGAAGTGAAGGATATAAAAATTCAAAATATATTTGAATTTATTATAGAAAATAAGAAGTACAAACTCAAGGGCTTAAATCTCCAATTTATGCTTGTTAAACCATTTGGTGAGTCATTCTATACAAAAGAATGGTTTGCAAGTAAAATAATAAAATCTTTTGATATGAATATCTGTAAATGTGCACTGTATTCGAGCGACTACTACTTAATATATTTAATTCGTAATAATGTACCAAGGATGACAGACCGTACAGGTTACGAAAGAGATGAGGCAATCGGATCTTTCAGATTGGCAAAATATTGTTCAAGAGTTGTTAGTTTTAAAGGTTACAACCCCAATACTCTAGCATATTTATCTTACAATGTCTTAAATAATTAAACAAATGTAGTTTTATTTCTCTATTATAATGTTATGTATAAGGGCTACTGAAAAATAAATAAAATATACCGTATCTATTGAATTGTTTTTTATTTTATATATAATATTTACAAAATTAAATTATTATTATTGTATTGTCCAAACTGGTCCAGCAGTTGACCAACCTAGAAAATAAAACAAATACCATAAGCATATGAATTAAATTTAAGATTTGAAATAAAACCGTGCTAAGTGTCAAAAAGTTTGTATTTTAGATAATCAATGTTTTGTGTATGATCTATTAATTATTTCAAATATAAATGTCAAAACATTAAATTAATTTTGAACTAGTAAATCTACGCCTAGCACATAGAGCACTTTATAAGTTATTGGCGGATGCGTTTAGCTTGCAATTTAGAAAATATATTTTTGAAATTTAGCACTTAACTCGGATTTTATTTCAAATTAAATAATAATAATAATAATAATTTACCTTCATTTGGGCCCCCAGTTTGGATATACCCTTTTCAAATGCTCCAAATAGCTTGGAACACAGACATCATCCCAGTTCTCTTCTTCGCGGTTATCTCCGTTCTCTTCCTCGCGGGGTTCAACTTGAACCACAACTTCCTCAAACACCCACGCAATGTCACCATCATCAGATTCATAACCAGACTCGGTGCATGAATCGTCTCTGTTAGCGTCTGCCATAATCACGATTTTATTTTTTTTTTTTTTTTTGGTGTTGTCGTTGCAAACTTCAAACTCGAACTGATTTTTTCAGGGAACGAATAACGAAAATTTAGTATAGTATCTACAGTGAAAATATTTTTCCAGAGGCTTATTTCGTATAGAATTCATCTCGTTCTTAATCTTGCAAAAATATCAATAAAAACTAATAGTTATAAAATCGCAAATCAACAGAGTATTGTATTAAGTTTATTATTTTTGAATAACGTTTTAGGTGGTCTCATCCGATGATTTCATTTTAGCAAGTACCATCTTGCAAAAATATTAATAAAATAATGGTTACAAAGTCGCAAATCAACAAAGTGTTGTATTAAGTTTATTATTTTAGAATTCTATGCGGTTCTATCCGCGATGTTCTCATTTTAGCAAGTTCAATCTTGCAAAATATCAATATACTAATAGTTAGAAAATCGCGTATTATGTTTATTATTTAAGAATTCCAATACCAAAGAAATTAACGTTGCAAAGTCAAAACTTGTACAATGTACATATTCATACATTCTATTGGTTATAATAAAGTAAAGCCGGATTGGTTAAAATAAGAATTCATTCTATTGGCTGTTTAAATTGAACTTATTACTATATATGCTCACAATACGAGTTCAATTAAGTATTATTTAGTACAGTAATGTGTAAGTGAAAACATGTGGAGTGAAGTTGAAGAAGCCGTGGATCTTGATTCTGCTATACAAAATTTGCAAAAACAGTTTTACTGTGCAGCGTGGAACTTTGACAAGGAAATTTATTACAAGAAATCGCGGTTCGATGAAGATTTCGAAAAAGAAGTAAATAAATCATACAGAGAGACCTCAGATCGTTATTTTGAAGCAGAAATACTCTGTGGCACTTATATTGATAAGAAGATAAATATCATAGAATTTCTTTCAAAATTAAAAGATCTTAGGTTATTGAACGAACTCGAATTCGAAGTCTGTGAATATCTACAAGAAGACGTAAAAAACTATTACAACTTCTTAAAAACATTAAAACCTAAGGAATTAATATTCGGAAATACCAGATCAGAAATCTAGTGAATAAGTAAGTATTTTAAAAGAAAAATATAAGTTTTATATTGTATTATTATACCTACCTATAAATATTTCTATTTTACAGAATGTGAGCAACAAATGCTGACCGAGAATAAAAGTCGCCTGTTACTACAACATACATACGAACTTTGTGGACATCATGACACAAACTTAGCTGTAGGCATATATCCTATAAATTTAGAAGTTGTTGTTAAACTTGAAAATTTTAAATCCAAAAATTGTATTATATTTAATGTATCAGAATGGTATAATTTTGTACAACATATTAAAAATGTTGTAAGCAATAATAATGAATACAGTGAACATCAAATTGAATTTCATACAATAAAAAAAGAACATAATGTTCATATTAAATGGTTTGAAAGTGAAATATTGTTATGTCAAACTTCATTAAATATTGTTTGTAAAATAACTGATCTCATGTCAGGCATAATTGAATATTTAGTAGATATTAATTTTGCTGAATTTTATCGAGATATTAATACTCAAGCATATTTTATGCCAGGAAAATCTCTTGATAATATAAAAACACTTGTATCAAGTAATCATATAACGTGTGTTATGTATAAAGAAATGTTAATATTTTATCCAAACTTAATTATGGAAGATTTAAAAGCAAATATGTATTATGTACCTAGTAATTATGAAAAATTTAAATATTTGATGAATGTAAATAATACATTATCTGAATAAACGATGCGTACATTGTATATACTATATTTGTTTCTGTATACCAAGAAAATAAATAAAAATTCATTAATTTCCTAGTTATAATGTTTTTATTTTAAACATATGTGTACAATAAAAAAATAATTACATAGATTATAACTAATATTTTATTAGTTTACTATAACCGTGTCAACCAAGATTGTAATGTGTAAACATTTCTCAACGCACATGAAGGTTTATTTTCTTTTCTTGAATAATTTGTCCCCACAAGTGGTCTATGATGGAAACATGTTACTCTAGATGTGTGTTCATTGCAATGTCTCAATGACGGTGTAAGTTCAAGTTCATTTGCCTCTTCTGATAAATCAACAATTGTAGTGTACATCAAGTTTTTTGCAAGTAGTGATTGTAAATATTGTTTCTTCTCGGCTCCTTTAACATATATTCTGCATTCAGATGAAAATATTTTCTTCATGATTTTTTCTGTAGAATAATACGGTATGTGTCCATCTGACCAAGATAACCCATGATAATAACGTTCTAACCATAGTACTTGTCTTCGTTTTTTAAAACTTGTTATCTCGCTCCATGAAACAGGTGGCTGTATGAGAATATGTTGTATTTTTAAACCGATGGTTGTAATGATAGCAATTTCTTTGGCTATAAATCGCTCTTTACCCAATTTGAAACCTTGAATATCAACAATAAATTCTTCCATTTTATCATGTAGTACGTCTAACCGATATGAGAAACTTCAGTGAACTGAGAAAAACGTGTGATGCGGTTACACAATTTTTTTAACGATATTAGTCATTGGATTATATTCAACAAGACTGTCATGCAATATAATACAATATGCTGACGTATTGTTTGGGATTACATCTTTTGATTCAAACTCAAGACGAATATCGACAGTAGAAGACTTTATAGAATCATTTTGCCTAGAGCAATCGATAATGAAAACTGGCGCAATTGATTTAAAATTCTGAATACCATATAATGGTTCTCCATGCCCGCTACGACCATAATAAGATGCTTGAAAACGTGTGTACATATCGTATATTAATGCATACTTATTGTCGGAAATGGCTAAATTCATGTTATCATAAGGATAATATTCGGAGTTTAAGAATAACTTTACGTTTGTGATATTGCAGTGATCAAATACGGACGTGTCAGCGTGAATAGAATTTTTTCTATTTGTTTGAAAAACAAGCAAGACAAAACGGGGTTTCTCTAGATGACTGCTTGATTTCACAGTCCATGTGTGTTTTGAAGTTGCTGGTAACATTGGATATTCGTGTGTTGACCAACTTCGGAAGTTTATAAAAATTGGTTTGTTCTGTTCTAATAATTTTAGCAATGCTAAACGTTGAGGATTCGCAACATGCACGTATGGTACACGCCACTGTACTTTAAAGAGTTTTACAACAAAATTATAATTTTCATTCAATGAGCATACTAAAGCATCGTTGTCAGTTTTTGAACGGACAAGTATTAAATCTTGACGAGCATTGATGATAATTTTGTTAAAATCTTCAGCAAATCCAAGTAATGTTTTTAACGGAATACATACATTAAAGTTTTCATTTAATTTAATAGAATTGTTAGCATCTAGTACAGACCATCCAGCATTTTGTAATGCTTTCGCCTCATTCGGTGTAAAGGACGTGTAACCTTTGACAGTTGAAGTTATACCCAAAGTTTTTGTACGATCAATTTCTATTCCATTTAATTCATATCGAATTTCTTCAAACAAATAGGATATTCCATTATTTATAAATTTCGTATTCTGTTGTAGATTTTCTAGATCTGCTGCTGCTATCGGTGTATTAACTTCTATTTTTCCTTCTACGTAAAGATAACTTTGCGATGGTAAAGTGTATATATCTTGTTGTTGTATCGGGATACGTATCTCATCGCAGCTGCTAAAAGTTGAACTGATGTATGGTTGATGGCTATGAAATTCTAACCGAGTAATCGATTCATCGAATGTTAACTCTTCGCCCACTGTTAAAATATCGTCAGTTGCAAACGTTTGAATACTCATTTTAAAATATTATAACCCAAAGATTTTAAAATATTTTTACTGTAATGTGTTAACGTTAGGTTGGTTCGAATACTTCTGACGTTAATTGGAGAATAACTGTAGGATTTATACTCTGACGGTGGTCGTTGTAAAATCAATGGATATCCAAAACCTCTTATTCTTCTTTTGTTTTTTCCACTCACTAACAACATTGTGTTATAGCTGCTTAATATGCAACCTTACCGTAACGGCTTCTCCACGGAAATTAACTAAGTTATCGTCTTGATCAACTATTTTAATAGTTATATTATCGATTGCGTGTACACGAAGAGGAAGATAAATTATATTATTTGGAACTTCAACAATCTTGTACCCAGGGGGCACTACGGGTGTAAATTCATGAATTGTATGTGTTGTAAAACCATTCGTATATGACCCCGTTGTAATGTTACATTCTAAACGTATAGTATTAACTTTAATTATTTGTACGGGCAGGTCAGATTGATGCCATACATTTGGTTTAAGACTCCTAGCTGTGAATCCTAGTAAACGCCTCAAACTATTAGGTTTATTAAAATGAATCCACTCACTGCATTTTATTTCACTTTGTAAAGTATTATTATTTGGTTTTATATCAAATTTTACACCGCTGCTACGAAGAACACTCTTAATATATGTATCTATATCTTTAATTTCGTACGATCCTTCTGGAAGTGTAATAAATGTGTCGCCATAATATAATCTGATATTTGTTTGATCAATGTTCGGTATTGAATTAAATGTACTAAATAGAACTAGCCCCAGTACGTACTCATGTTTTTTGTGTAAATCAATTGGTGGAAAAAAATTGGAACTTAACAATGAATTATATCCGTTTAAAGTTAGTGTCAGAGACATAGTGTTAACGTTTCAATAACTAAAACATGAATGACATTATTGTTTATAACTTCATATAATTATCTATTATTCATAAGAAACTTTAAACAAAGATGACCGCATATTACCGTATTCGGTGCCTGTTCTTTAGAGTAATTATAATAAATATTATATTTACCGAGATACTCAATGATTTCTTTTGGTGGTTGCATGTTACCAATACTGTCAAAATATATTACTTTTTTTCCACGTTTTACGTATGCAACCCAATGGGTTCCGCTACCCGAAACACTGTCCAGGTTAACTATAGCAGACTCATTATGTCTTGGACGCTTGGGTAAAGTATCGCGCATGAAAACACCGCGAAAATAAGAAATTTTATATTGACGTGCATACTTTATCAAATCCAAATTAGTCAAAGGTACTCTCGGTAAGTTTAGTGGTTTTTTGGATACGGTGATAGGAACAATCCATAGCCTTTTTTTGTGGGTCTCATTTCAATCCCTTTCTCTATACCAATCGCTTCCATCTTACGATTATGTCGTTTATTCTCTTCTAATTCTTTTTTTGCATCTTCTGTACTAATAACTGCTTTCGCAACAGCTGCAGCACCGCCTGTTAGAGCACCAATCGCTGATAATCCTGCGAAGACAGGTATTAGTGGAAAGAGACCGCCAATTTTAGATAAAGGTAGCATACGGTCTTTTGGTACAGTTGGTGGATTCGATTTAGATTTTTTTACTTCGCGTTTAGCAGCTTTTAACGCTGTATTTATAAGATCTCTTGCTGTTATGACCTTAACGTCTTTGTTGTTTTTTATTTTCGCTTTCATAGCATTCTTCGCAATTTTTGTTATACTTTGGAAAGTTAGTTTTTTTCTTATTTTTTTATTTCTCTTCGGCTTTACTTTTTTTAGCCCCATACCTAATTTTTGCTTCATTTTCATTGTTGTAGCAACGCCCCAAGCTTCTGATTTTTCTCGGAGAGACGAATCACGAGCTAACACTCGTTGCCAAGCTTTATTTTCTAATTTTTTATCAGCGTCGTGTCGAGCGCTTATATTATCTTTATTTTTTGAATATGATATGTCGTGCTCTTTACAAGCTCTGTCTAATTCATTTACACCTTTATCACCACGTTTTAAACGATTTGCAAGTTTTGTACCTGGTCCGCAATATTGATAGCCCGGTATGTGAATTTCAAAAGGAAGTTTATTGATTACAGAATTTACTAAACCACCTCCAATGTAATTATATCGAGATGTTGACATTACAACTGCTAACAGGCTACTAAATTGAAACTCACATTAATCTTTATATTTATACATGTTTGTCTATTCCACATGTATACATATGGATGTGCAAATATAATATTTTACTTAGTATGTAGTGCACAATGAAGGTGGTTAAACAAGACGTCACTTTAAAGGTTCAAAATTTGGATAGTGTTGCATCAAATTCTGATAATAATAATTCAGACTTCTTAAGACATGGATACTTGTTACCTAACAATTTACGTTGTATAATATGTGGTCCTTCAAACTGTGGTAAAACAAACGTAATGATCAGCCTTATTACCGATCCGAATGGTTTGAAATTTGAAAATATCTATGTATACACGAAAACACCCGATCAACGAAAATATATGTTATTGGCAAAAATTTTAAATCTTGTTCCTGATATAGGTTTTTATTCGTATAGTAATAATTCTAATATTGTGAGTCCACAAAATGCCAAACGAAATTCTCTTTTCATATTTGACGATGTTGTATGTGATAAACAAAATATTATGCGCGAATATTTCAGTATGGGTCGCCATAGTTTTGTAGACTCGTTTTATTTGTGTCAATCATATGCGCACATACCAAAACACTTAATTAGAGATAATGCAAATTTTCTAATTCTTTTCAAGCAAGATGATACTAATTTACAGCATATATACAAAGATCATATAAATACAGATATGAATTTTGAACATTTCAAGAGCTTATGCTCGCTTTGCTGGAGAGAAAATAAGTATGATTTCGTAGTTATCGATAAAGATAAGGAGTTAAATGAAGGGCGTTATCGTAAGTGTTTTGACTCCTACATAATATTAGACCGCTAACAAAATCGTTCAGATTGAATAGAGCTGTTGTAGTGTTATGATATGGTAAAATATAATTTAAAAATGACAAAAGTGTTAAAATTAAAGAAGAATAATGTTGCCAGAAAGGTAGAAAAACCAAGAAAGACACAGAATAATAGCCTTATATTGGAAATTGAGAAAACTGCTAATAATATTCGGCGTAAATACAAGGATATAATGCAACATGAAACAAGCAAAAATGATGCATTAATACAACAATACAAACCTATTGTCGAGCCATTAACAGAAGCTGTGGCAAAAATATCAGAGTCAAAAGAAAATATTAAACAAGAAGTGAATAATGTCAAGAAAGAAGATAGAAATCTAATTTCTTTTGATAACTTATTAAAATTACCCGATGGTCATGAAACAATTGAAAAATATCTAAATGACAATGTAGGACCAATTTTAAGAGTTTATATAAAACATTTAATATTCAATGAAAAATACAATAAATACAATAAACAGTTGGATCAACTTTATGGGGTTAGACGTGTAGGTGACTTTTTTAAAATTGGTGATTCCTATGTGACACTAAGTAAAGATGACATTATTAATGTAAGAGAAAAGCAGTATAAAATAACACCAGGACTTGCAAAATTACTGTTTCTCACAGTTCCTAGCGATGAAAGTTATACTCTTGACGATTGGATAAAATATAAGGAAATAGTTATTGATACAAATGCACATAGAAAAAATTATTCACCGCTAGGCAAAATTATGATAAATAAATCTTATAAGTATAAAAATATAATAAAATATTTTCATACACAACCGGTGACAGGTACTGGTGGAACTAATTTAGTATCTACACCTAGAAACAACATTGATTTTAAATATTGGAATGATCCCAATGAATTGGTTAAACGTCTGCATATACTTCATTCTTCACGGGCTATTGGTCACACTGGATTAGAGTTCGAAATCGCAGCGATTGAGGAAGAGTTAAGAGAAGAGGGTTTTATTGAATAAACTCACTTTCGTTATGTCTGTCGACAAGTTTGGACATTTTTTGAGCTCTTCCAATAATCCTACAACATCAGCCGGGCAACACCAGAATTTAAGAAAAAACGAAATTGGTTATTCATTAACCAGCGACGGTGATTTGAATTTCGATAATAAGCGTTTAACGAACATTGGTCTCTCTCGCAACGCTAATGATGCTGTAACTAAACAATATGTGGATGAAAACAGTGGATCAATAAATAAACAGTTCCAAGGAGATATTAAATTAGTGCGTGACAGTGTTGCTCTTCTCGTCAACAAATTTGGACAAGAAATACGGGATAATGTGAAGGAAATTAGACTTGTAGAACTAAATCAAGAAAATAGAATTAAGGAAATGAAAGCACAACTTTCACAATATACTGATAACCAGTTGCATAAAATAAATGCAGATATACAAATTTTAAAAGAAGTTACAGCACAACTTAAAGAACAAATGGGATATTTTATTAACGCACAAAACCATTAATAAAATGAGCGACGAAAAAAAACAATTAACAAATGAACTACATAAACCAGCGCGTCGCAATTTTCCTCGACGACAAGTTGCACTACGTGGTTTTGACGATTTATGGCAAGCAGATTTAGTCGACATGACATCATACCGTAATGAAAACAACGGTATAAAATTTATATTAACTGTTATAGACACATTTTCAAAGTTTGCGTGGGCAAAAGCTGTTCCAACTAAATCGAGTGTAAATGTTATGACAGCAATGAAGGAAATATTCAATACCAGTCGTGTACCACGAAATATACAAACAGATGATGGTACCGAATTTTTTAATCGTGACTTCAAGAAATTAATGCAAGATCATGACATTAATCATTATTCAACGTTTTCACACCTAAAGGCTAGCATTGTTGAACGTTGGAATAGAACACTAAAGGAAAAGATGTGGAAACAATTTAGCTATCAAGGAACATACAAATGGATAGATATTCTGGACGATTTAGTTGAGGAATATAATAATTCCAAACATCGTACTATACAAATGAACCCGTCAGATGTCACAGAATCAACACGCATTCAAGCGTACTCCAATAGATCGGTGAAGTATTCACGTCGTACACTGAAAACACCGAAATTTCAAACTGGTGATCAAGTACGAATAAGTAAATATAAGCATATATTTGAAAAAGGATACACACCTAATTGGACAACAGAAGTTTTTAAAATTGCCGATGTGAAGCATACAATACCCGTAACTTATGAAATAGAAGATTGGGAAGGAAACCGTATTAAAGGCGGATTCTATCAAGAAGAATTGCTTAAAACAAACTATCCCGACACCTACCTTGTTGAAAAGATAATAAAACGTCGTGGTGATAAGTATTTTGTGAAATGGCTCGGCTTAGATGAGAAAAATAATTCTTGGGTTTTAAAAGAAAACTTTTTATAAAATGTATGATTATTGTATTAAATTGTATTCTATTTAAATAAATATTAATAATACTAGTACGATAGAGTTTTATTTAACTTATGTAATATTACACCTACTACAAATATTTTTAAATATCAGTTGCGATGTAGTGTGACGGGCAACTTTGCTCACACATCATATTCATAAACTTGTACGTTTCCCTACTGTTTGTTTACAATCCAAATATGAACTAGTTCAAACACGCCGGCCACAGAGTAACCCGCGGGCACTACCAGCGGCGGCGTTGCAGTACGATTTATAATTCTCCTTATATTCCTTCTACCTATTATCATACACGTGCCTAATATACTTCTATACTTGACAATTATTGAATAACACAACATTCTACGCATCCCTAACTATACATTCTGCACGCTCTAACACACTATTGAAACATACTCCCTCCTACAATGGCACGCACCTGACCCACCAGGGACACCACAGTACTCACACACAGTGTAGGACACCATACAACACAGTGTGGGACACCATAAAACACACAGTGTGGGACACCATAGAACAGTACTAACACATAGTGTCCCCCGAGGGACACCACAGTACTCACCAATTCACACACGGGACACCATACAACACACAGTGTGGGACACCATAGAACAGTACTAACACATAGTGTCCCCCGAGGGACACCATAGAACACACACAGAAATTTAACACAGAGTGTCTGCGTTATCGTGTCCTATATACTACTCACGGGTCTAGGTTTCACTGGTAAGTTTCACGGGTCAAGGTTTCACGGGTAAGTTTCACGGGTAAGTTTCACGGGTGACGTTTCACGGGTCT
Organism: Agonum fuliginosum; assembly: GCA_947534325.1. Taxonomy (NCBI): domain Eukaryota; kingdom Metazoa; phylum Arthropoda; class Insecta; order Coleoptera; family Carabidae; genus Agonum; species Agonum fuliginosum. Next base: position 35,255,940 of record OX384029.1, on the reverse strand, counting down.
AGGTTTCACTGGTAAGTTTCACGGGTCAAGGTTTCACGGGTAAGTTTCACGGGTAAGTTTCACGGGTATGTTTCAAGGGTGACGTTTCACGGGTCTAGGTTTCACTGGTAAGTTTTACGGGTCAAGGTTTCACGGGTAAGTTTCACGGGTAAGTTTCACGGGTATGTTTCACGGGTGTTGTTTCACGGGTCTTGGTTTCACTGGTAAGTTTCACGGGTCAAGGTTTCACGGGTAAGTTTCACGGGTAAGTTTCACGGGTATGTTTCACGGGTGACGTTTCACGGGTCTAGGTTTCACTGGTAAGTTTCACGGGTTAAGGTTTCACGGGTAAGTTTCACGGGTAAGTTTCACGGGTAAGTTTCACGGGTATGTTTCACGGGTGACGTTTCACGGGTCTAGGTTTCACTGGTAAGTTTCACGGGTCAAGGTTTTACGGGTAAGTTTCACGGGTCTAGGTTTCACTGGTAAGTTTCACGGGTCAAGGTTTCACGGGTAAGTTTCACGGGTAAGTTTCACGGGTTTGTTTCACGGGTGACGTTTCACGGGTCTAGGTTTCACTGGAAAGTTTCACGGGTCAAGGTTTCACGGGTAAGTTTCACGGGTAAGTTTCACGGGTATGTTTCACGGGTGACGTTTCACTGGTAAGTTTCACGGGTCAAGGTTTCACGAGTAAGTTTCACGGGTAAGTTTTACGGGTAAGTTTCACGGGTGACGTTTCACGGGTGACGTTTCACGGGTCTAGGTTTCACTGGTAAGTTTCACGGGTCAAGGTTTCACGGGTAAGTTTCACGGGTATGTTTCACGGGTGACGTTTCACGGGTCTAGGTTTCACTGGAAAGTTTCACGGGTCAAGGTTTCACGGGTAAGTTTCAAGGGTAAGTTTCACGGGTAAGTTTAACGGGTATGTTTTACAGGTGACGTTTCACGGGTCTAGGTTTCACTGGTAAGTTTCACGGGTCAAGGTTTCACGGGTAAGTTTCACGGGTAAGTTTCACGGGTATGTTTCACGGGTGACGTTTCACGGGTCTAGGTTTCACTGGTAAGTTTCACGGGTCAAGGTTTCACGGGTAAGTTTCACTGGTAAGTTTCACGGGTATGTTTCACGGGTGACGTTTCACGGGTCTAGGTTTCACTGGTAAGTTTCACTGGTCAAGGTTTCATGGTTAAGTTTCACGGGTAAGTTTCACGGGTGACGTTTCACGGGTCTAGGTTTCACTGGTAAGTTTCACGGGTCAAGGTTTCACGGGTAAGTTTCACGGGTAAGTTTCACGGGTAAGTTTCACGGGTATGTTTCACGGGTGACGTTTCACGGGTCTAGGTTTCACTGATAAGTTTCACGGGTCAAGGTTACACGGGTAAGTTTCAAGGGTAAGTTTCACGGGTAAGTTTTACGGGTATGTTTTACAGGTGACGTTTCACGGGTCTAGGTTTCACTGGTAAGTTTCACGGGTCAAGGTTTCACGGGTAAGTTTCACAGGTAAGTTTCACGGGTAAGTTTCACGGGTAAGTTTCACGGGTATGTTTCACGGGTGACGTTTCACGGGTCTAGGTTTCACTGGTAAGTTTCACTGGTAAGTTTCACGGGTCAAGGTTTCACGGGTAAGTTTCACGGGTAAGTTTCACGGGTATGTTTCACGGGTATGTTTCACGGGTGACGTTTCACGGGTCTAGGTTTCACTGGTAAGTTTCACGGGTCAAGGTTTCACGGGTAAGTTTCACGGGTAAGTTTCACGGGTATGTTTCACGGGTGACGTTTCACGGGTCTAGGTTTCACTGGTAAGTTTCACTGGTAAGTTTCACGGGTCAAGGTTTCACGGGTAAGTTTCACGGGTAAGTTTCACGGGTATGTTTCACGGGTATGTTTCACGGGTGACGTTTCACGGGTCTAGGTTTCACTGGTAAGTTTCACGGGTCAAGGTTTCACGGGTAAGTTTCACGGGTATGTTTAACGGGTGACGTTTCACGGGTCTAGGTTTCACTGGAAAGTTTCACGGGTCAAGGTTTCACGGGTAAGTTTCACGGGTAAGTTTTACGGGTATGTTTTACAGGTGACGTTTCACGGGTCTAGGTTTCACTGGTAAGTTTCACGGGTCAAGGTTTCACGGGTAAGTTTCACGGGTAAGTTTCACGGGTATGTTTTACGGGTGACGTTTCACGGGTCTAGGTTTCACTGGTAAGTTTCACGGGTCAAGATTTCACGGGTAAGTTTCACGGGTATGTTTCACGGGTGACGTTTCACGGGTCTAGGTTTCACTGGTAAGTTTCACGGGTCAAGGTTTCACGGGTAAGTTTCACTGGTAAGTTTCACGGGTATGTTTCACGGGTGACGTTTCACGGGTCTAGGTTTCACTGGTAAGTTTCACTGGTCAAGGTTTCATGGTTAAGTTTCACGGGTATGATTCACGGGTGACGTTTCACGGGTCTAGGTTTCACTGGTAAGTTTCACGGGTCAAGGTTTCACGGGTAAGTTTCACGGGTAAGTTTCACGGGTATGTTTCACGGGTGACGTTTCACGGGTCTAGGTTTCACTGGTAAGTTTCACGGGTCAAGGTTTTACGGGTAAGTTTCACGGGTAAGTTTCACGGGTGACGTTTCACGGGTATAGGTTTCACTGGTAAGTTTCACGGGTCAAGGTTTTACGGGTAAGTTTCACGGGTCTAGGTTTCACTGGTAAGTTTCACGGGTCAAGGTTTCACGGGTAAGTTTCACGGGTAACTTTCACGGGTTTGTTTCACGGGTGACGTTTCACGGGTCTAGGTTTCACTGGAAAGTTTCACGGGTCAAGGTTTCACGGGTAAGTTTCACGCGTAAGTTTCACGGGTATGTTTCACGGGTGACGTTTCACGGGTCTAGGTTTCACTGGTAAGTTTCACGGGTCAAGGTTTCACGGGTAAGTTTCACGGGTAAGTTTCACGGGTATGTTTCACGGGTGACGTTTTACGGGTCTAGGTTTCACTGGTAAGTTTCACGAGTCAAGGTTTCACGGGTAAGTTTCACGGGTAAGTTTCACGGGTAAGTTTCACGGGTATGTTTCACGGGTGACGTTTCACGGGTCTAGGTTTCACTGGTAAGTTTCACGGGTCAAGGTTTCACGGGTAAGTTTCACGGGTAAGTTTCACGGGTATGTTTCACGGGTATGTTTCACGGGTGACGTTTCACGGGTCTAGGTTTCACTGGTAAGTTTCACGGGTCAAGGTTTCACGGGTAAGTTTCACGGGTAAGTTTCACGGGTATGTTTCACGGGTGACGTTTCACGGGTCTAGGTTTCACTGGTAAGTTTCACGGGTCAAGGTTTCACGGGTAAGTTTCACGGGTAAGTTTCACGGGTATGTTTCACGGGTGACGTTTCACGGGTCTAGGTTTCACTGGTAAGTTTCACGGGTCAATGTTTCACGGGTAAGTTTCACGGGTAAGTTTCACGGGTATGTTTCACGGGTGACGTTTCACGGGTCTAGGTTTCACTGGTAAGTTTCACGGGTCAAGGTTTTACGGGTAAGTTTCACGGGTAAGTTTCACGGGTATGTTTCACGGGTGACGTTTCACGGGTCTAGGTTTCACTGGTAAGTTTCACTGGTCAAGGTTTCACGGGTAAGTTTCACGGGTAAGTTTCACGGGTATGTTTCACGGGTGACGTTTCACGGGTCTAGGTTTCACTGGTAAGTTTCACGGGTCAAGGTTTTACGGGTAAGTTTCACGGGTAAGTTTCACGGGTGACGTTTCACGGGTCTAGGTTTCACTGGTAAGTTTCACGGGTCAAGGTTTTACGGGTAAGTTTCACGGGTCTAGGTTTCACTGGTAAGTTTCACGGGTCAAGGTTTCACGGGTAAGTTTCACGGGTATGTTTCACGGGTGACGTTTTACGGGTCTAGGTTTCACTGGTAAGTTTCACGGGTCAAGGTTTCACGGGTAAGTTTCACGGGTAAGTTTCACGGGTAAGTTTTACGGGTATGTTTTACAGGTGACGTTTCACGGGTCTAGGTTTCACTGGTAAGTTTCACGGGTCAAGGTTTTTCGGGTAAGTTTCACGGGTATGTTTCATGGGTGATGTTACACAAGTCTAGGTTTCACTGGTTATTTTCACGGGTCAAGGTTTCACGGGTAAGTTTCACGGGTAAGTTTCACGGGTATGTTTCACGGGTGACGTTTCACGGGTCTAGGTTTCACTGGAAAGTTTCACGGGTCAAGGTTTCACGGGTAAGTTTCACGGGTAAGTTTTACGGGTATGTTTTACAGGTGACGTTTCACGGGTCTAGGTTTCACTGGTAAGTTTCACGGGTATGTTTCACGGGTGACGTTTCACGGGTCTAGGTTTCACTGGTAAGTTTCACGGGTCAAGGTTTCTCGGGTAAGTTTCACGGGTAAGTTTTACGGGTATGTTTTACAGGTGACGTTTCACGGGTCTAGGTTTCACTGGTAAGTTTCACGGGTCAAGGTTTCACGGGTAAGTTTCACGGGTAAGTTTCACGGGTATGTTTTACGGGTGACGTTTCACGGGTCTAGGTTTCACTGGTAAGTTTCACGAGTCAAGGATTCACGGGTAAGTTTCACGGGTAAGTTTTACGGGTAAGTTTCACGGGTGACGTTTCACGGGTGACGTTTCACGGGTCTAGGTTTCACTGGTAAGTTTCACGGGTCAAGGTTTCACGGGTAAGTTTCACGGGTATGTTTCACGGGTAAGTTTCACGGGTATGTTTCACGGGTGACGTTTTAAGGGTCTAGGTTTCACTGGTAAGTTTCACGGGTCAAGGTTTCACGGGTAAGTTTCACGGGTAAGTTTCACGGGTATGTTTCACGGGTATGTTTCACGGGTGACGTTTCACGTGTCTAGGTTTCACTGGTAAGTTTCACGGGTCAAGGTTTCACGGGTAAGTTTCACGGGTAAGTTTCACGGGTAAGTTTCACGGGTATGTTTCACGGGTGACGTTTCACGGGTCTAGGTTTCACTGAAAAGTTTCACTGGTCAAGGTTTCACGGGTAAGTTTCACGGGTAAGTTTTACGGGTATGTTTTACAGGTGACGTTTCACGGGTCTAGGTTTCACTGGTAAGTTTCACGGGTCAAGGTTTCACGGGTAAGTTTCACGGGTAAGTTTCACGGGTATGTTTTACGGGTGACGTTTCACGGGTCTAGGTTTCACTGGTAAGTTTCACGAGTCAAGGATTCACGGGTAAGTTTCACGGGTAAGTTTTACGGGTAAGTTTCACGGGTGACGTTTCACGGGTGACGTTTCACGGGTCTAGGTTTCACTGGTAAGTTTCACGGGTCAAGGTTTCACGGGTAAGTTTCACGGGTATGTTTCACGGGTAAGTTTCACGGGTATGTTTCACGGGTGACGTTTTACGGGTCTAGGTTTCACTGGTAAGTTTCACGGGTCAAGGTTTCACGGGTAAGTTTCACGGGTAAGTTTCACGGGTATGTTTCACGGGTGACGTTGCACGGGTCTAGGTTTCACTGGTAAGTTTCACGGGTCAAGGTTTCACGGGTAAGTTTCACGGGTAAGTTTCACGGGTATGTTTCACGGGTGACGTTTCACGGGTCTAGGTTTCACTGGAAAGTTTCACGGGTCAAGGTTTCACGGGTAAGTTTCACGGGTAAGTTTTACGGGTATGTTTTACAGGTGACGTTTCACGGGTCTAGGTTTCACTGGTAAGTTTCACGGGTATGTTTCACGGGTGACGTTTCACGGGTCTAGGTTTCACTGGTAAGTTTCACGGGTCAAGGTTTCACGGGTAAGTTTCACGGGTAAGTTTCACGGGTATGTTTCACGGGTATGTTTCACGGGTCAAGGTTTCACGGGTAAGTTTCACGGGTATGTTTCACGGGTGACGTTTCACGGGTCTAGGTTTCACTGGAAAGTTTCACGGGTCAAGGTTTCACGGGTAAGTTTCACGGGTAAGTTTTACGGGTATGTTTTACAGGTGACGTTTCACGGGTCTAGGTTTCACTGGTAAGTTTCACGGGTCAAGGTTTCACGGGTAAGTTTCACGGGTAAGTTTCACGGGTATGTTTTACGGGTGACGTTTCACGGGTCTAGGTTTCACTGGTAAGTTTCACGGGTCAAGGTTTCACGGGTAAGTTTCACGGGTATGTTTCACGGGTGACGTTTCACGGGTCTAGGTTTCACTGGTAAGTTTCACGGGTCAAGGTTTCACGGGTAAGTTTCACTGGTAAGTTTCACGGGTATGTTTCACGGGTGACGTTTCACGGGTCTAGGTTTCACTGGTAAGTTTCACTGGTCAAGGTTTCATGGTTAAGTTTCACGGGTAAGTTTCACGGGTATGATTCACGGGTGACGTTTCACGGGTCTAGGTTTCACTGGTAAGTTTCACGGGTCAAGGTTTCACGGGTAAGTTTCACGGGTAAGTTTCACGGGTATGTTTCACGGGTGACGTTTCACGGGTCTAGGTTTCACTGGTAAGTTTCACGGGTCAAGGTTTTACGGGTAAGTTTCACGGGTAAGTTTCATGGGTGACGTTTCACGGGTATAGGTTTCACTGGTAAGTTTCACGGGTCAAGGTTTTACGGGTAAGTTTCACGGGTCTAGGTTTCACTGGTAAGTTTCACGGGTCAAGTTTTCACGGGTAAGTTTCACAGGTAAGTTTCACGGGTTTGTTTCACGGGTGACGTTTCACGGGTCTAGGTTTCACTGGAAAGTTTCACGGGTCAAGGTTTCACGGGTAAGTTTCACGGGTAAGTTTCACGGGTATGTTTCACGGGTGACGTTTCACGGGTCTAGGTTTCACTGGTAAGTTTCACGGGTCAAGGTTTCACGGGTAAGTTTCACGGGTAAGTTTCACGGGTATGTTTCACGGGTGACGTTTTACGGGTCTAGGTTTCACTGGTAAGTTTCACGAGTCATGGTTTCACGGGTAAGTTTCACGGGTAAGTTTCACGGGTAAGTTTCACGGGTATGTTTCACGGGTGACGTTTCACGGGTCTAGGTTTCACTGGTAAGTTTCACGGGTCAAGGTTTCACGGGTAAGTTTCACGGGTAAGTTTCACGGGTATGTTTCACGGGTATGTTTCACGGGTGACGTTTCACGGGTCTAGGTTTCACTGGTAAGTTTCACGGGTCAAGGTTTCACGGGTAAGTTTCACGGGTAAGTTTCACGGGTATGTTTCACGGGTGACGTTTCACGGGTCTAGGTTTCACTGGTAAGTTTCACGGGTCAAGGTTTCACGGGTAAGTTTCACGGGTATGTTTCACGGGTGACGTTTCACGGGTCTAGGTTTCACTGGTAAGTTTCACGGGTCAATGTTTCACGGGTAAGTTTCACGGGTAAGTTTCACGGGTATGTTTCACGGGTGACGTTTCACGGGTCTAGGTTTCACTGGTAAGTTTCACGGGTCAAGGTTTTACGGGTAAGTTTCACGGGTAAGTTTTACGGGTATGTTTTACGGGTGACGTTTCACGGGTCTAGGTTTCACTGGTAAGTTTCACGGGTCAAGGTTTCACGGGTAAGTTTCACGGGTAAGTTTCACGGGTATGTTTCACGGGTGACGTTTCACGGGTCTAGGTTTCACTGGTAAGTTTCACGGGTCAAGGTTTTACGGGTAAGTTTCACGGGTAAGTTTCACGGGTGACGTTTCACGGGTCTAGGTTTCACTGGTAAGTTTCACGGGTCAAGGTTTTACGGGTAAGTTTCACGGGTCTAGGTTTCACTGGTAAGTTTCACGGGTCAAGGTTTCACGGGTAAGTTTCACGGGTATGTTTCACGGGTGACGTTTCACGGGTCTAGGTTTCACTGGTAAGTTTCACGGGTCAAGGTTTCACGGGTAAGTTTCACGGGTAAGTTTCACGGGTAAGTTTTACGGGTATGTTTTACAGGTGACGTTTCACGGGTCTAGGTTTCACTGGTAAGTTTCACGGGTCAAGGTTTTACGGGTAAGTTTCACGGGTATGTTTCATGGGTGATGTTACACAAGTCTAGGTTTCACTGGTTATTTTCACGGGTCAAGGTTTCACGGGTAAGTTTCACGGGTAAGTTTCACGGGTGACGTTTCACGGGTCTAGGTTTCACTGGAAAGTTTCACGGGTCAAGGTTTCACGGGTAAGTTTCACGGGTAAGTTTTACGGGTATGTTTTACAGGTGACGTTTCACGGGTCTAGGTTTCACTGGTAAGTTTCACGGGTATGTTTCACGGGTGACGTTTCACCGGTCTAGGTTTCACTGGTAAGTTTCACGGGTCAAGGTTTCACGGGTAAGTTTCACGGGTAAGTTTCACGGGTATGTTTCACGGGTATGTTTCACGGGTCAAGGTTTCACGGGTAAGTTTCACGGGTATGTTTCACGGGTGACGTTTCACGGGTCTAGGTTTCACTGGAAAGTTTCACTGGTCAAGGTTTCACGGGTAAGTTTCACGGGTAAGTTTTACGGGTATGTTTTACAGGTGACGTTTCACGGGTCTAGGTTTCACTGGTAAGTTTCACGGGTCAAGGTTTCACGGGTAAGTTTCACGGGTAAGTTTCACGGGTATGTTTTACGGGTGACGTTTCACGGGTCTAGGTTTCACTGGTAAGTTTCACGAGTCAAGGATTCACGGGTAAGTTTCACGGGTAAGTTTTACGGGTAAGTTTCACGGGTGACGTTTCACGGGTGACGTTTCACGGGTCTAGGTTTCACTGGTAAGTTTCACGGGTCAAGGTTTCACGGGTAAGTTTCACGGGTATGTTTCACGGGTAAGTTTCACGGGTATGTTTCACGGGTGACGTTTCACGGGTCTAGGTTTCACTGGTAAGTTTCACGGGTCAAGGTTTCACGGGTAAGTTTCACGGGTAAGTTTCACGGGTATGTTTCACGGGTATGTTTCACGGGTGACGTTTCACGGGTCTAGGTTTCACTGGTAAGTTTCACGGGTCAAGGTTTCACGGGTAAGTTTCACGGGTAAGTTTCACGGGTATGTTTCACGGGTGACGTTTCACGGGTCTAGGTTTCACTGGAAAGTTTCACGGGTCAAGGTTTCACGGGTAAGTTTCACGGGTAAGTTTTACGGGTATGTTTTACAGGTGACGTTTCACGGGTCTAGGTTTCACTGGTAAGTTTCACGGGTATGTTTCACGGGTGACGTTTCACGGGTCTAGGTTTCACTGGTAAGTTTCACGGGTCAAGGTTTCACGGGTAAGTTTCACGGGTAAGTTTCACGGGTATGTTTCACGGGTATGTTTCACGGGTCAAGGTTTCACGGGTAAGTTTCACGGGTATGTTTCACGGGTGACGTTTCACGGGTCTAGGTTTCACTGGAAAGTTTCACGGGTTAAGGTTTCACGGGTAAGTTTCACGGGTAAGTTTTACGGGTATGTTTTACAGGTGACGTTTCACGGGTCTAGGTTTCACTGGTAAGTTGCACGGGTCAAGGTTTCACGGGTAAGTTTCACGGGTAAGTTTCACGGGTATGTTTTACGGGTGACGTTTCACGGGTCTTGGTTTCACTGGTAAGTTTCACGGGTCAAGGTTTCACGGGTAAGTTTCACGGGTATGTTTCACGGGTGACGTTTCACGGGTCTAGGTTTCACTGGAAAGTTTCACTGGTCAAGGTTTCACGGGTAAGTTTCACGGGTAAGTTTTACGGGTATGTTTTACAGGTGACGTTTCACGGGTCTAGGTTTCACTGGTAAGTTTCACGGGTCAAGGTTTCACGGGTAAGTTTCACGGGTAAGTTTCACGGGTATGTTTTACGGGTGACGTTTCACGGGTCTAGGTTTCACTGGTAAGTTTCACGAGTCAAGGATTCACGGGTAAGTTTCACGGGTAAGTTTTACGGGTAAGTTTCACGGGTGACGTTTCACGGGTGACGTTTCACGGGTCTAGGTTTCACTGGTAAGTTTCACGGGTCAAGGTTTCACGGGTAAGATTCACGGGTATGTTTCACGGGTAAGTTTCACGGGTATGTTTCACGGGTGACGTTTCACGGGTCTAGGTTTCACTGGTAAGTTTCACGGGTCAAGGTTTCACGGGTAAGTTTCACGGGTAAGTTTCACGGGTATGTTTCACGGGTATGTTTCACGGGTGACGTTTCACGGGTCTAGGTTTCACTGGTAAGTTTCACGGGTCAAGGTTTCACGGGTAAGTTTCACGGGTAAGTTTCACGGGTATGTTTCACGGGTGACGTTTCACGGGTCTAGGTTTCACTGGAAAGTTTCAGGGGGCAAGGTTTCACGGGTAAGTTTCACGGGTAAGTTTTACGGGTATGTTTTACAGGTGACGTTTCACGGGTCTAGGTTTCACTGGTAAGTTTCACGGGTATGTTTCACGGGTGACGTTTCACGGGTCTAGGTTTCACTGGTAAGTTTCACGGGTCAAGGTTTCACGGGTAAGTTTCACGGGTAAGTTTCACGGGTATGTTTCACGGGTATGTTTCACGGGTCAAGGTTTCACGGGTAAGTTTCACGGGTATGTTTCACGGGTGACGTTTCACGGGTCTAGGTTTCACTGGAAAGTTTCACGGGTCAAGGTTTCACGGGTAAGTTTCACGGGTAAGTTTTACGGGTATGTTTTACAGGTGACGTTTCACGGGTCTAGGTTTCACTGGTAAGTTTCACGGGTCAAGGTTTCACGGGTAAGTTTCACGGGTAAGTTTCACGGGTATGTTTTACGGGTGACGTTTCACGGGTCTAGGTTTCACTGGTAAGTTTCACGGGTCAAGGTTTCACGGGTAAGTTTCACGGGTAAGTTTCACGGGTATGTTTCACGGGTGACGTTTCACGGGTCTAGGTTTCACTGGTAAGTTTCACGGGTCAAGGTTTCACGGGTAAGTTTCACTGGTAAGTTTCACGGGTATGTTTCACGGGTGACGTTTCACGGGTCTAGGTTTCACTGGTAAGTTTCACTGGTCAAGGTTTCATGGTTAAGTTTCACGGGTAAGTTTCACGGGTATGATTCACGGGTGACGTTTCACGGGTCTAGGTTTCACTGGTAAGTTTCACGGGTCAAGGTTTCACGGGTAAGTTTCACGGGTAAGTTTCACGGGTATGTTTCACGGGTGACGTTTCACGGGTCTAGGTTTCACTGGTAAGTTTTACGGGTCAAGGTTTTACGGGTAAGTTTCACGGGTAAGTTTCACGGGTGACGTTTCACGGGTATAGGTTTCACTGGTAAGTTTCACGGGTCAAGGTTTTACGGGTAAGTTTCACGGGTCTAGGTTTCACTGGTAAGTTTCACGGGTCAAGGTTTCACGGGTAAGTTTCACGGGTAAGTTTCACGGGTTTGTTTCACGGGTGACGTTTCACGGGTCTAGGTTTCACTGGAAAGTTTCACGGGTCAAGGTTTCACGGGTAAGTTTCACGGGTAAGTTTCACGGGTATGTTTCACGGGTGACGTTTCACGGGTCTAGGTTTCACTGGTAAGTTTCACGGGTCAAGGTTTCACGGGTAAGTTTCACGGGTATGTTTCACGGGTGACGTTTCACGGGTCTAGGTTTCACTGGTAAGTTTCACGAGTCAAGGATTCACGGGTAAGTTTCACGGGTAAGTTTTACGGGTAAGTTTCACGGGTGACGTTTCACGGGTGACGTTTCACGGGTCTAGGTTTCACTGGTAAGTTTCACGGGTCAAGGTTTCACGGGTAAGTTTCACGGGTATGTTTCACGGGTAAGTTTCACGGGTATGTTTCACGGGTGACGTTTCACGGGTCTAGGTTTCACTGGTAAGTTTCACGGGTCAAGGTTTCACGGGTAAGTTTCACGGGTAAGTTTCACGGGTATGTTTCACGGGTATGTTTCACGGGTGACGTTTCACGGGTCTAGGTTTCACTGGTAAGTTTCACGGGTCAAGGTTTCACGGGTAAGTTTCACGGGTAAGTTTCACGGGTATGTTTCACGGGTGACGTTTCACGGGTCTAGGTTTCACTGGAAAGTTTCACGGGTCAAGGTTTCACGGGTAAGTTTCACGGGTAAGTTTTACGGGTATGTTTTACAGGTGACGTTTCACGGGTCTAGGTTTCACTGGTAAGTTTCACGGGTATGTTTCACGGGTGACGTTTCACGGGTCTAGGTTTCACTGGTAAGTTTCACGGGTCAAGGTTTCACGGGTAAGTTTCACGGGTAAGTTTCACGGGTATGTTTCACGGGTATGTTTCACGGGTCAAGGTTTCACGGGTAAGTTTCACGGGTATGTTTCACGGGTGACGTTTCACGGGTCTAGGTTTCACTGGAAAGTTTCACGGGTTAAGGTTTCACGGGTAAGTTTCACGGGTAAGTTTTACGGGTATGTTTTACAGGTGACGTTTCACGGGTCTAGGTTTCACTGGTAAGTTGCACGGGTCAAGGTTTCACGGGTAAGTTTCACGGGTAAGTTTCACGGGTATGTTTTACGGGTGACGTTTCACGGGTCTTGGTTTCACTGGTAAGTTTCACGGGTCAAGGTTTCACGGGTAAGTTTCACGGGTATGTTTCACGGGTGACGTTTCACGGGTCTAGGTTTCACTGGAAAGTTTCACTGGTCAAGGTTTCACGGGTAAGTTTCACGGGTAAGTTTTACGGGTATGTTTTACAGGTGACGTTTCACGGGTCTAGGTTTCACTGGTAAGTTTCACGGGTCAAGGTTTCACGGGTAAGTTTCACGGGTAAGTTTCACGGGTATGTTTTACGGGTGACGTTTCACGGGTCTAGGTTTCACTGGTAAGTTTCACGAGTCAAGGATTCACGGGTAAGTTTCACGGGTAAGTTTTACGGGTAAGTTTCACGGGTGACGTTTCACGGGTGACGTTTCACGGGTCTAGGTTTCACTGGTAAGTTTCACGGGTCAAGGTTTCACGGGTAAGATTCACGGGTATGTTTCACGGGTAAGTTTCACGGGTATGTTTCACGGGTGACGTTTCACGGGTCTAGGTTTCACTGGTAAGTTTCACGGGTCAAGGTTTCACGGGTAAGTTTCACGGGTAAGTTTCACGGGTATGTTTCACGGGTATGTTTCACGGGTGACGTTTCACGGGTCTAGGTTTCACTGGTAAGTTTCACGGGTCAAGGTTTCACGGGTAAGTTTCACGGGTAAGTTTCACGGGTATGTTTCACGGGTGACGTTTCACGGGTCTAGGTTTCACTGGAAAGTTTCAGGGGGCAAGGTTTCACGGGTAAGTTTCACGGGTAAGTTTTACGGGTATGTTTTACAGGTGACGTTTCACGGGTCTAGGTTTCACTGGAAAGTTTCACGGGTCAAGGTTTCACGGGTAAGTTTCACGGGTAAGTTTCACGGGTATGTTTCACGGGTGACGTTTCACGGGTCTAGGTTTCACTGGTAAGTTTCACGGGTCAAGGTTTCACGGGTAAGTTTCACGGGTAAGTTTCACGGGTTTGTTTCACGGGTGACGTTTCACGGGTCTAGGTTTCACTGGAAAGTTTCACGGGTCAAGGTTTCACGGGTAAGTTTCACGGGTAAGTTTCACGGGTATGTTTCACGGGTGACGTTTCACGGGTCTAGGTTTCACTGGTAAGTTTCACGGGTCAAGGTTTCACGGGTAAGTTTCACGGGTATGTTTCACGGGTGACGTTTCACGGGTCTAGGTTTCACTGGTAAGTTTCACGAGTCAAGGATTCACGGGTAAGTTTCACGGGTAAGTTTTACGGGTAAGTTTCACGGGTGACGTTTCACGGGTGACGTTTCACGGGTCTAGGTTTCACTGGTAAGTTTCACGGGTCAAGGTTTCACGGGTAAGTTTCACGGGTATGTTTCACGGGTAAGTTTCACGGGTATGTTTCACGGGTGACGTTTCACGGGTCTAGGTTTCACTGGTAAGTTTCACGGGTCAAGGTTTCACGGGTAAGTTTCACGGGTAAGTTTCACGGGTATGTTTCACGGGTATGTTTCACGGGTGACGTTTCACGGGTCTAGGTTTCACTGGTAAGTTTCACGGGTCAAGGTTTCACGGGTAAGTTTCACGGGTAAGTTTCACGGGTATGTTTCACGGGTGACGTTTCACGGGTCTAGGTTTCACTGGAAAGTTTCACGGGTCAAGGTTTCACGGGTAAGTTTCACGGGTAAGTTTTACGGGTATGTTTTACAGGTGACGTTTCACGGGTCTAGGTTTCACTGGTAAGTTTCACGGGTATGTTTCACGGGTGACGTTTCACGGGTCTAGGTTTCACTGGTAAGTTTCACGGGTCAAGGTTTCACGGGTAAGTTTCACGGGTAAGTTTCACGGGTATGTTTCACGGGTATGTTTCACGGGTCAAGGTTTCACGGGTAAGTTTCACGGGTATGTTTCACGGGTGACGTTTCACGGGTCTAGGTTTCACTGGAAAGTTTCACGGGTTAAGGTTTCACGGGTAAGTTTCACGGGTAAGTTTTACGGGTATGTTTTACAGGTGACGTTTCACGGGTCTAGGTTTCACTGGTAAGTTGCACGGGTCAAGGTTTCACGGGTAAGTTTCACGGGTAAGTTTCACGGGTATGTTTTACGGGTGACGTTTCACGGGTCTTGGTTTCACTGGTAAGTTTCACGGGTCAAGGTTTCACGGGTAAGTTTCACGGGTATGTTTCACGGGTGACGTTTCACGGGTCTAGGTTTCACTGGAAAGTTTCACTGGTCAAGGTTTCACGGGTAAGTTTCACGGGTAAGTTTTACGGGTATGTTTTACAGGTGACGTTTCACGGGTCTAGGTTTCACTGGTAAGTTTCACGGGTCAAGGTTTCACGGGTAAGTTTCACGGGTAAGTTTCACGGGTATGTTTTACGGGTGACGTTTCACGGGTCTAGGTTTCACTGGTAAGTTTCACGAGTCAAGGATTCACGGGTAAGTTTCACGGGTAAGTTTTACGGGTAAGTTTCACGGGTGACGTTTCACGGGTGACGTTTCACGGGTCTAGGTTTCACTGGTAAGTTTCACGGGTCAAGGTTTCACGGGTAAGATTCACGGGTATGTTTCACGGATAAGTTTCACGGGTATGTTTCACGGGTGACGTTTCACGGGTCTAGGTTTCACTGGTAAGTTTCACGGGTCAAGGTTTCACGGGTAAGTTTCACGGGTAAGTTTCACGGGTATGTTTCACGGGTATGTTTCACGGGTGACGTTTCACGGGTCTAGGTTTCACTGGTAAGTTTCACGGGTCAAGGTTTCACGGGTAAGTTTCACGGGTAAGTTTCACGGGTATGTTTCACGGGTGACGTTTCACGGGTCTAGGTTTCACTGGAAAGTTTCAGGGGGCAAGGTTTCACGGGTAAGTTTCACGGGTAAGTTTTACGGGTATGTTTTACAGGTGACGTTTCACGGGTCTAGGTTTCACTGGTAAGTTTCACGGGTATGTTTCACGGGTGACGTTTCACGGGTCTAGGTTTCACTGGTAAGTTTCACGGGTCAAGGTTTCACGGGTAAGTTTCACGGGTAAGTTTCACGGGTATGTTTCACGGGTATGTTTCACGGGTCAAGGTTTCACGGGTAAGTTTCACGGGTATGTTTCACGGGTGACGTTTCACGGGTCTAGGTTTCACTGGAAAGTTTCACGGGTCAAGGTTTCACGGGTAAGTTTCACGGGTAAGTTTTACGGGTATGTTTTACAGGTGACGTTTCACGGGTCTAGGTTTCACTGGTAAGTTTCACGGGTCAAGGTTTCACGGGTAAGTTTCACGGGTAAGTTTCACGGGTATGTTTTACGGGTGACGTTTCACGGGTCTAGGTTTCACTGGTAAGTTTCACGGGTCAAGGTTTCACGGGTAAGTTTCACGGGTAAGTTTCACGGGTATGTTTCACGGGTGACGTTTCACGGGTCTAGGTTTCACTGGTAAGTTTCACGGGTCAAGGTTTCACGGGTAAGTTTCACTGGTAAGTTTCACGGGTATGTTTCACGGGTGACGTTTCACGGGTCTAGGTTTCACTGGTAAGTTTCACTGGTCAAGGTTTCATGGTTAAGTTTCACGGGTAAGTTTCACGGGTATGATTCACGGGTGACGTTTCACGGGTCTAGGTTTCACTGGTAAGTTTCACGGGTCAAGGTTTCACGGGTAAGTTTCACGGGTAAGTTTCACGGGTATGTTTCACGGGTGACGTTTCACGGGTCTAGGTTTCACTGGTAAGTTTTACGGGTCAAGGTTTTACGGGTAAGTTTCACGGGTAAGTTTCACGGGTGACGTTTCACGGGTATAGGTTTCACTGGTAAGTTTCACGGGTCAAGGTTTTACGGGTAAGTTTCACGGGTCTAGGTTTCACTGGTAAGTTTCACGGGTCAAGGTTTCACGGGTAAGTTTCACGGGTAAGTTTCACGGGTTTGTTTCACGGGTGACGTTTCACGGGTCTAGGTTTCACTGGAAAGTTTCACGGGTCAAGGTTTCACGGGTAAGTTTCACGGGTAAGTTTCACGGGTATGTTTCACGGGTGACGTTTCACGGGTCTAGGTTTCACTGGTAAGTTTCACGGGTCAAGGTTTCACGGGTAAGTTTCACGGGTAAGTTTCACGGGTATGTTTCACGGGTGACGTTTTACGGGTCTAGGTTTCACTGGTAAGTTTCACGAGTCAAGGTTTCACGGGTAAGTTTCACGGGTAAGTTTCACGGGTATGTTTCACGGGTGACGTTTCACGGGTGACGTTTCACGGGTCTAGGTTTCACTGGTAAGTTTCACGGGTCAAGGTTTCACGGGTAAGTTTCACGGGTATGTTTCACGGGTATGTTTCACGGGTGACGTTTCACGGGTCTAGGTTTCACTGGTAAGTTTCACGGGTCAAGGTTTCACGGGTAAGTTTCACGGGTAAGTTTCACGAGTATGTTTCACGGGTGACGTTTCACGGGTCTAGGTTTCACTGGTAAGTTTCACGGGTCAAGGTTTCACGGGTAAGTTTCACGGGTATGTTTCACGGGTGACGTTTCACGGGTCTAGGTTTCACTGGTAAGTTTCACGGGTCAATGTTTCACGGGTAAGTTTCACGGGTAAGTTTCACGGGTATGTTTCACGGGTGACGTTTCACGGGTCTAGGTTTCACTGGTAAGTTTCACGGGTCAAGGTTTTACGGGTAAGTTTCACGGGTAAGTTTCACGGGTATGTTTCACGGGTGACGTTTCACGGGTCTAGGTTTCACTGGTAAGTTTCACGGGTCAAGGTTTCACGGGTAAGTTTCACGGGTAAGTTTCACGGGTATGTTTCACGGGTGACGTTTCACGGGTCTAGGTTTCACTGGTAAGTTTTACGGGTCAAGGTTTTACGGGTAAGTTTCACGGGTAAGTTTCACGGGTGACGTTTCACGGGTCTAGGTTTCACTGGTAAGTTTCACGGGTCAAGGTTTTACGGGTAAGTTTCACGGGTCTAGGTTTCACTGGTAAGTTTCACGGGTCAAGGTTTCACGGGTAAGTTTCACGGGTATGTTTCACGGGTGACGTTTCACGGGTCTAGGTTTCACTGGTAAGTTTCACGGGTCAAGGTTTCACGGGTAAGTTTCACGGGTAAGTTTCACGGGTAAGTTTTACGGGTATGTTTTACAGGTGACGTTTCACGGGTCTAGGTTTCACTGGTAAGTTTCACGGGTCAAGGTTTTACGGGTAAGTTTCACGGGTATGTTTCATGGGTGATGTTACACAAGTCTAGGTTTCACTGGTTATTTTCACGGGTCAAGGTTTCACGGGTAAGTTTCACGGGTAAGTTTCACGGGTATGTTTCACGGGTGACGTTTCACGGGTCTAGGTTTCACTGGAAAGTTTCACGGGTCAAGGTTTCACGGGTAAGTTTCACGGGTAAGTTTTACGGGTATGTTTTACAGGTGACGTTTCACGGGTCTAGGTTTCACTGGTAAGTTTCACGGGTATGTTTCACGGGTGACGTTTCACGGGTCTAGGTTTCACTGGTAAGTTTCACGGGTCAAGGTTTCACGGGTAAGTTTCACGGGTAAGTTTCACGGGTATGTTTCACGGGTATGTTTCACGGGTCAAGGTTTCACGGGTAAGTTTCACGGGTATGTTTCACGGGTGACGTTTCACGGGTCTAGGTTTCACTGGAAAGTTTCACTGGTCAAGGTTTCACGGGTAAGTTTCACGGGTAACTTTTACGGGTATGTTTTACAGGTGACGTTTCACGGGTCTAGGTTTCACTGGTAAGTTTCACGGGTCAAGGTTTCACGGGTAAGTTTCACGGGTAAGTTTCACGGGTATGTTTTACGGGTGACGTTTCACGGGTCTAGGTTTCACTGGTAAGTTTCACGAGTCAAGGATTCACGGGTAAGTTTCACGGGTAAGTTTTACGGGTAAGTTTCACGGGTGACGTTTCACGGGTGACGTTTCACGGGTCTAGGTTTCACTGGTAAGTTTCACGGGTCAAGGTTTCACGGGTAAGTTTCACGGGTATGTTTCACGGGTAAGTTTCACGGGTATGTTTCACGGGTGACGTTTCACGGGTCTAGGTTTCACTGGTAAGTTTCACGGGTCAAGGTTTCACGGGTAAGTTTCACGGGTAAGTTTCACGGGTATGTTTCACGGGTATGTTTCACGGGTATGTTTCACGAGTGACGTTTCACGGGTCTAGGTTTCACTGGTAAGTTTCACGGGTCAAGGTTTCACGGGTAAGTTTCACGGGTAAGTTTCACGGGTATGTTTCACGGGTGACGTTTCACGGGTCTAGGTTTCACTGGAAAGTTTCACGGGTCAAGGTTTCACGGGTAAGTTTCACGGGTAAGTTTTACGGGTATGTTTTACAGGTGACGTTTCACGGGTCTAGGTTTCACTGGTAAGTTTCACGGGTATGTTTCACGGGTGACGTTTCACGGGTCTAGGTTTCACTGGTAAGTTTCACGGGTCAAGGTTTCACGGGTAAGTTTCACGGGTAAGTTTCACGGGTATGTTTCACGGGTATGTTTCACGGGTCAAGGTTTCACGGGTAAGTTTCACGGGTATGTTTCACGGGTGACGTTTCACGGGTCTAGGTTTTACTGGAAAGTTTCACGGGTCAAGGTTTCACGGGTAAGTTTCACGGGTAAGTTTTACGGGTATGTTTTACAGGTGACGTTTCACGGGTCTAGGTTTCACTGGTAAGTTTCACGGGTCAAGGTTTCACGGGTAAGTTTCACGGGTAAGTTTCACGGGTATGTTTTACGGGTGACGTTTCACGGGTCTAGGTTTCACTGGTAAGTTTCACGGGTCAAGGTTTCACGGGTAAGTTTCACGGATAAGTTTCACGGGTATGTTTCACGGGTGACGTTTCACGGGTCTAGGTTTCACTGGTAATTTTCACGGGTCAAGGTTTCACGGGTGAAGGTTTCATGGGTAAGTTTCACGGGTAAGTTTCACGGGTAAGTTTTACGGGTAAGTTTCACGGGTGACGTTTCACGGGTGACGTTTCACGGGTCTAGGTTTCACTGGTAAGTTTCACGGGTCAAGGTTTCACGGGTAAGATTCACGGGTATGTTTCACGGGTAAGTTTCACGGGTATGTTTCACGGGTGACGTTTCACGGGTCTAGGTTTCACTGGTAAGTTTCACGGGTCAAGGTTTCACGGGTAAGTTTCACGGGTAAGTTTCACGGGTATGTTTCACGGGTATGTTTCACGGGTGACGTTTCACGGGTCTAGGTTTCACTGGTAAGTTTCACGGGTCAAGGTTTCACGGGTAAGTTTCACGGGTAAGTTTCACGGGTATGTTTCACGGGTGACGTTTCACGGGTCTAGGTTTCACTGGAAAGTTTCAGGGGGCAAGGTTTCACGGGTAAGTTTCACGGGTAAGTTTTACGGGTATGTTTTACAGGTGACGTTTCACGGGTCTAGGTTTCACTGGTAAGTTTCACGGGTATGTTTCACGGGTGACGTTTCACGGGTCTAGGTTTCACTGGTAAGTTTCACGGGTCAAGGTTTCACGGGTAAGTTTCACGGGTAAGTTTCACGGGTATGTTTCACGGGTATGTTTCACGGGTCAAGGTTTCACGGGTAAGTTTCACGGGTATGTTTCACGGGTGACGTTTCACGGGTCTAGGTTTCACTGGAAAGTTTCACGGGTCAAGGTTTCACGGGTAAGTTTCACGGGTAAGTTTTACGGGTATGTTTTACAGGTGACGTTTCACGGGTCTAGGTTTCACTGGTAAGTTTCACGGGTCAAGGTTTCACGGGTAAGTTTCACGGGTAAGTTTCACGGGTGACGTTTCACGGGTATAGGTTTCACTGGTAAGTTTCACGGGTCAAGGTTTCACGGGTAAGTTTCACGGGTAAGTTTCACGGGTATGTTTCACGGGTGACGTTTCACGGGTCTAGGTTTCACTGGTAAGTTTCACGGGTCAAGGTTTCACGGGTAAGTTTCACTGGTAAGTTTCACGGGTATGTTTCACGGGTGACGTTTCACGGGTCTAGGTTTCACTGGTAAGTTTCACTGGTCAAGGTTTCATGGTTAAGTTTCACGGGTAAGTTTCACGGGTATGATTCACGGGTGACGTTTCACGGGTCTAGGTTTCACTGGTAAGTTTCACGGGTCAAGGTTTCACGGGTAAGTTTCACGGGTAAGTTTCACGGGTATGTTTCACGGGTGACGTTTCACGGGTCTAGGTTTCACTGGTAAGTTTTACGGGTCAAGGTTTTACGGGTAAGTTTCACGGGTAAGTTTCACGGGTGACGTTTCACGGGAATAGGTTTCACTGGTAAGTTTCACGGGTCAAGGTTTTACGGGTAAGTTTCACGGGTCTAGGTTTCACTGGTAAGTTTCACGGGTCAAGGTTTCACGGGTAAGTTTCACGGGTAAGTTTCACGGGTTTGTTTCACGGGTGACGTTTCACGGGTCTAGGTTTCACTGGAAAGTTTCACGGGTCAAGGTTTCACGGGTAAGTTTCACGGGTAAGTTTCACGGGTATGTTTCACGGGTGACGTTTCACGGGTCTAGGTTTCACTGGTAAGTTTCACGGGTCAAGGTTTCACGGGTAAGTTTCACGGGTAAGTTTCACGGGTATGTTTCACGGGTGACGTTTTACGGGTCTAGGTTTCACTGGTAAGTTTCACGAGTCAAGGTTTCACGGGTAAGTTTCACGGGTAAGTTTCACGGGTATGTTTCACGGGTGACGTTTCACGGGTGACGTTTCACGGGTCTAGGTTTCACTGGTAAGTTTCACGGGTCAAGGTTTCACGGGTAAGTTTCACGGGTATGTTTCACGGGTATGTTTCACGGGTGACGTTTCACGGGTCTAGGTTTCACTGGTAAGTTTCACGGGTCAAGGTTTCACGGGTAAGTTTCACGGGTAAGTTTCACGGGTATGTTTCACGGGTGACGTTTCACGGGTCTAGGTTTCACTGGTAAGTTTCACGGGTCAAGGTTTCACGGGTAAGTTTCACGGGTATGTTTCACGGGTGACGTTTCACGGGTCTAGGTTTCACTGGTAAGTTTCACGGGTCAATGTTTCACGGGTAAGTTTCACGGGTAAGTTTCACGGGTATGTTTCACGGGTGACGTTTCACGGGTCTAGGTTTCACTGGTAAGTTTCACGGGTCAAGGTTTTACGGGTAAGTTTCACGGGTAAGTTTCACGGGTATGTTTCACGGGTGACGTTTCACGGGTCTAGGTTTCACTGGTAAGTTTCACGGGTCAAGGTTTCACGGGTAAGTTTCACGGGTAAGTTTCACGGGTATGTTTCACGGGTGACGTTTCACGGGTCTAGGTTTCACTGGTAAGTTTTACGGGTCAAGGTTTTACGGGTAAGTTTCACGGGTAAGTTTCACGGGTGACGTTTCACGGGTCTAGGTTTCACTGGTAAGTTTCACGGGTCAAGGTTTTACGGGTAAGTTTCACGGGTCTAGGTTTCACTGGTAAGTTTCACGGGTCAAGGTTTCACGGGTAAGTTTCACGGGTATGTTTCACGGGTGACGTTTCACGGGTCTAGGTTTCACTGGTAAGTTTCACGGGTCAAGGTTTCACGGGTAAGTTTCACGGGTAAGTTTCACGGGTAAGTTTTACGGGTATGTTTTACAGGTGACGTTTCACGGGTCTAGGTTTCACTGGTAAGTTTCACGGGTCAAGGTTTTACGGGTAAGTTTCACGGGTATGTTTCATGGGTGATGTTACACAAGTCTAGGTTTCACTGGTTATTTTCACGGGTCAAGGTTTCACGGGTAAGTTTCACGGGTAAGTTTCACGGGTATGTTTCACGGGTGACGTTTCACGGGTCTAGGTTTCACTGGAAAGTTTCACGGGTCAAGGTTTCACGGGTAAGTTTCACGGGTAAGTTTTACGGGTATGTTTTACAGGTGACGTTTCACGGGTCTAGGTTTCACTGGTAAGTTTCACGGGTATGTTTCACGGGTGACGTTTCACGGGTCTAGGTTTCACTGGTAAGTTTCACGGGTCAAGGTTTCACGGGTAAGTTTCACGGGTAAGTTTCACGGGTATGTTTCACGGGTATGTTTCACGGGTCAAGGTTTCACGGGTAAGTTTCACGGGTATGTTTCACGGGTGACGTTTCACGGGTCTAGGTTTCACTGGAAAGTTTCACTGGTCAAGGTTTCACGGGTAAGTTTCACGGGTAACTTTTACGGGTATGTTTTACAGGTGACGTTTCACGGGTCTAGGTTTCACTGGTAAGTTTCACGGGTCAAGGTTTCACGGGTAAGTTTCACGGGTAAGTTTCACGGGTATGTTTTACGGGTGACGTTTCACGGGTCTAGGTTTCACTGGTAAGTTTCACGAGTCAAGGATTCACGGGTAAGTTTCACGGGTAAGTTTTACGGGTAAGTTTCACGGGTGACGTTTCACGGGTGACGTTTCACGGGTCTAGGTTTCACTGGTAAGTTTTACGGGTCAAGGTTTCACGGGTAAGTTTCACGGGTATGTTTCACGGGTAAGTTTCACGGGTATGTTTCACGGGTGACGTTTCACGGGTCTAGGTTTCACTGGTAAGTTTCACGGGTCAAGGTTTCACGGGTAAGTTTCACGGGTAAGTTTCACGGGTATGTTTCACGGGTATGTTTCACGGGTATGTTTCACGAGTGACGTTTCACGGGTCTAGGTTTCACTGGTAAGTTTCACGGGTCAAGGTTTCACGGGTAAGTTTCACGGGTAAGTTTCACGGGTATGTTTCACGGGTGACGTTTCACGGGTCTAGGTTTCACTGGAAAGTTTCACGGGTCAAGGTTTCACGGGTAAGTTTCACGGGTAAGTTTTACGGGTATGTTTTACAGGTGACGTTTCACGGGTCTAGGTTTCACTGGTAAGTTTCACGGGTATGTTTCACGGGTGACGTTTCACGGGTCTAGGTTTCACTGGTAAGTTTCACGGGTCAAGGTTTCACGGGTAAGTTTCACGGGTAAGTTTCACGGGTATGTTTCACGGGTATGTTTCACGGGTCAAGGTTTCACGGGTAAGTTTCACGGGTATGTTTCACGGGTGACGTTTCACGGGTCTAGGTTTCACTGGAAAGTTTCACGGGTCAAGGTTTCACGGGTAAGTTTCACGGGTAAGTTTTACGGGTATGTTTTACAGGTGACGTTTCACGGGTCTAGGTTTCACTGGTAAGTTTCACGGGTCAAGGTTTCACGGGTAAGTTTCACGGGTAAGTTTCACGGGTATGTTTTACGGGTGACGTTTCACGGGTCTAGGTTTCACTGGTAAGTTTCACGGGTCAAGGTTTCACGGGTAAGTTTCACGGATAAGTTTCACGGGTATGTTTCACGGGTGACGTTTCACGGGTCTAGGTTTCACTGGTAATTTTCACGGGTCAAGGTTTCACGAGTCAAGGTTTCATGGGTAAGTTTCACGGGTAAGTTTCACGGGTAAGTTTCACGGGTATGTTTCACGGGTGACGTTTCACGGGTCTAGGTTTCACTGGTAAGTTTCACGGGTCAAGGTTTCACGGGTAAGTTTCACGGGTAAGTTTCACGGGTATGTTTCACGGGTGACGTTTCACGGGTCTAGGTTTCACTGGTAAGTTTCACGGGTCAAGGTTTTACGGTTAAGTTTCACGGGTAAGTTTCACGGGTGACGTTTCACGGGTCTAGGTTTCACTGGTAAGTTTCACGGGTCAAGGTTTTACGGGTAAGTTTCACGGGTCTAGGTTTCACTGGTAAGTTTCACGGGTCAAGGTTTCACGGGTAAGTTTCACGGGTAAGTTTCACGGGTTTGTTTCACGGGTGACGTTTCACGGGTCTAGGTTTCACTGGAAAGTTTCACGGGTCAAGGTTTCACGGGTAAGTTTCACGGGTATGTTTCACTTGTGACGTTTCACGGGTCTAGGTTTCACTGGTAAGTTTCACGGGTCAAGGTTTCACGGGTAAGTTTCACGGGTAAGTTTCACGGGTATGTTTCACGGGTGACGTTTTACGGGTCTAGGTTTCACTGGTAAGTTTCACGGGTCAAGGTTTCACGGGTAAGTTTCACGGGTAAGTTTCACCGGTATGTTTCACGGGTGACGTTTCACGGGTCTAGGTTTCACTGGTAAGTTTCACGGGTCAAGGTTTCACGGGTAAGTTTCACGGGTAAGTTTCACGGGTAAGTTTCACGGGTATGTTTCACGGGTATGTTTCACGGGTGACGTTTCACGGGTCTAGGTTTCACTGGTAAGTTTCACGGGTCAAGGTTTCACGGATAAGTTTCACGGGTATGTTTCACGGGTGACGTTTCACGGGTCTAGGTTTCACTGGAAAGTTTCACGGGTCAAGGTTTCACGGGTAAGTTTCACGGGTAAGTTTTACGGGTATGTTTTACAGGTGACGTTTCACGGGTCTAGGTTTCACTGGTAAGTTTCACGGGTCAAGGTTTCACGGGTAAGTTTCACGGGTAAGTTTCACGGGTATGTTTTACGGGTGACGTTTCACGGGTCTAGGTTTCACTGGTAAGTTTCACGGGTCAAGGTTTCACGGGTAAGTTTCACGGGTAAGTTTCACGGGTATGTTTCACGGGTGACGTTTCACGGGTCTAGGTTTCACTGGTAAGTTTCACGGGTCAAGGTTTCACGGGTAAGTTTCACTGGTAAGTTTCACGGGTATGTTTCACGGGTGACGTTTCACGGGTCTAGGTTTCACTGGTAAGTTTCACTGGTCAAGGTTTCATGGTTAAGTTTCACGGGTAAGTTTCACGGGTATGTTTCACGGGTGACGTTTCACGGGTCTAGGTTTCACTGGTAAGTTTCACGGGTCAAGGTTTCACGGGTAAGTTTCACGGGTAAGTTTTACGGGTATGTTTTACAGGTGACGTTTCACGGGTCTAGGTTTCACTGGTAAGTTTCACGGGTCAAGGTTTCACGGGTAAGTTTCACGGGTAAGTTTCACGGGTATGTTTTACGGGTGACGTTTCACGGGTCTAGGTTTCACTGGTAAGTTTCACGGGTCAAGGTTTCACGGGTAAGTTTCACGGGTATGTTTCACGGGTGACGTTTCACGGGTCTAGGTTTCACTGGTAAGTTTCACGGGTCAAGGTTTCACGGGTAAGTTTCACGGGTAAGTTTCACGGGTATGTTTCACGGGTGACGTTTCACGGGTCTAGGTTTCACTGGTCAGTTTCACGGGTCAAGGTTTTACGGGTAAGTTTCACGGGTAAGTTTCACGGGTGACGTTTCACGGGTATAGGTTTCACTGGTAAGTTTCACGGGTCAAGGTTTTACGGGTAAGTTTCACGGGTCTAGGTTTCACTGGTAAGTTTCACGGGTCAAGGTTTCACGGGTAAGTTTCACGGGTAAGTTTCACGGGTTTGTTTCACGGGTGACGTTTCACGGGTCTAGGTTTCACTGGAAAGTATCACGGGTCAAGGTTTCACGGGTAAGTTTCACGGGTAAGTTTCACGGGTATGTTTCACGGGTGACGTTTCACGGGTCTAGGTTTCACTGGTAAGTTTCACGAGTCAAGGTTTCACGGGTAAGTTTCACGGGTAAGTTTCACGGGTAAGTTTCACGGGTATGTTTCACGGGTGACGTTTCACGGGTCTAGGTTTCACTGGTAAGTTTCACGGGTCAAGGTTTCACGGGTAAGTTTCACGGGTAAGTTTCACGGGTATGTTTCACGGGTATGTTTCACGGGTGACGTTTCACGGGTCTAGGTTTCACTGGTAAGTTTCACGGGTCAAGGTTTCACGGGTAAGTTTCACGGGTAAGTTTCACGGGTATGTTTCACGGGTGACGTTTCACGGGTCTAGGTTTCACTGGTAAGTTTCACGGGTCAAGGTTTCACGGGTAAGTTTCACGGGTAAGTTTCACGGGTTTGTTTCACGGGTGACGTTTCACGGGTCTAGGTTTCACTGGAAAGTTTCACGGGTCAAGGTTTCACGGGTAAGTTTCACGGGTAAGTTTCACGGGTATGTTTCACTTGTGACGTTTCACGGGTCTAGGTTTCACTGGTAAGTTTCACGGGTCAAGGTTTCACGGGTAAGTTTCACGGGTAAGTTTCACGGGTATGTTTCACGGGTGACGTTTTACGGGTCTAGGTTTCACTGGTAAGTTTTACGGGTCAAGGTTTCACGGGTAAGTTTCACGGGTAAGTTTCACCGGTATGTTTCACGGGTGACGTTTCACGGGTCTAGGTTTCACTGGTAAGTTTCACGGGTCAAGGTTTCACGGGTAAGTTTCACGGGTAAGTTTCACGGGTAAGTTTCACGGGTATGTTTCACGGGTATGTTTCACGGGTGACGTTTCACGGGTCTAGGTTTCACTGGTAAGTTTCACGGGTCAAGGTTTCACGGGTAAGTTTCACGGGTATGTTTCACGGGTGACGTTTCACGGGTCTAGGTTTCACTGGAAAGTTTCACGGGTCAAGGTTTCACGGGTAAGTTTCACGGGTAAGTTTTACGGGTATGTTTTACAGGTGACGTTTCACGGGTCTAGGTTTCACTGGTAAGTTTCACGGGTCAAGGTTTCACGGGTAAGTTTCACGGGTAAGTTTCACGGGTATGTTTTACGGGTGACGTTTCACGGGTCTAGGTTTCACTGGTAAGTTTCACGGGTCAAGGTTTCACGGGTAAGTTTCACGGGTAAGTTTCACGGGTATGTTTCACGGGTGACGTTTCACGGGTCTAGGTTTCACTGGTAAGTTTCACGGGTCAAGGTTTCACGGGTAAGTTTCACTGGTAAGTTTCACGGGTATGTTTCACGGGTGACGTTTCACGGGTCTAGGTTTCACTGGTAAGTTTCACTGGTCAAGGTTTCATGGTTAAGTTTCACGGGTAAGTTTCACGGGTATGTTTCACGGGTGACGTTTCACGGGTCTAGGTTTCACTGGTAAGTTTCACGGGTCAAGGTTTCACGGGTATGTTTCACGGGTGACGTTTCACGGGTCTAGGTTTCACTGGTAAGTTTTACGGGTCAAGGTTTTACGGGTAAGTTTCACGGGTAAGTTTCACGGGTGACGTTTCACGGGTATAGGTTTCACTGGTAAGTTTCACGGGTCAAGGTTTTATGGGTAAGTTTCACGGGTCTAGGTTTCACTGGTAAGTTTCACGGGTCAAGGTTTCACGGGTAAGTTTCACGGGTAAGTTTCACGGGTTTGTTTCACGGGTGACGTTTCACGGGTCTAGGTTTCACTGGAAAGTTTCACGGGTCAAGGTTTCACGGGTAAGTTTCACGGGTAAGTTTCACGGGTATGTTTCACGGGTGACGTTTCACGGGTCTAGGTTTCACTGGTAAGTTTCACGGGTCAAGGTTTCACGGGTAAGTTTCACGGGTAAGTTTCACGGGTATGTTTCACGGGTGACGTTTTACGGGTCTAGGTTTCACTGGTAAGTTTCACGAGTCAAGGTTTCACGGGTAAGTTTCACGGGTAAGTTTCACGGGTAAGTTTCACGGGTATGTTTCATGGGTGACGTTTCACGGGTCTAGGTTTCACTGGTAAGTTTCACGGGTCAAGGTTTCACGGGTAAGTTTCACGGGTAAGTTTCACGGGTATGTTTCACGGGTATGTTTCACGGCTGACGTTTCACGGGTCTAGGTTTCACTGGTAAGTTTCACGGGTCAAGGTTTCACGGGTAAGTTTCACGGGTAAGTTTCACGGGTATGTTTCACGGGTGACGTTTCACGGGTCTAGGTTTCACTGGTAAGTTTCACGGGTCAAGGTTTCACGGGTAAGTTTCACGGGTAAGTTTCACGGGTATGTTTCACGGGTGACGTTTCACGGGTCTAGGTTTCACTGGTAAGTTTCACGGGTCAATGTTTCACGGGTAAGTTTCACGGGTAAGTTTCACGGGTATGTTTCACGGGTGACGTTTCACGGGTCTAGGTTTCACTGGTAAGTTTCACGGGTCAAGGTTTTACGGGTAAGTTTCACGGGTAAGTTTCACGGGTATGTTTCACGGGTGACGTTTCACGGGTCTAGGTTTCACTGGTAAGTTTCACGGGTCAAGGTTTCACGGGTAAGTTTCACGGGTAAGTTTCACGGGTATGTTTCACGGGTGACGTTTCACGGGTCTAGGTTTCACTGGTAAGTTTCACGGGTCAAGGTTTTACGGGTAAGTTTCACGGGTAAGTTTCACGGGTGACGTTTCACGGGTCTAGGTTTCACTGGTAAGTTTCACGGGTCAAGGTTTTACGGGTAAGTTTCACGGGTCTAGGTTTCACTGGTAAGTTTCACGGGTCAAGGTTTCACGGGTAAGTTTCACGGGTATGTTTCACGGGTGACGTTTCACGGGTCTAGGTTTCACTGGTAAGTTTCACGGGTCAAGGTTTCACGGGTAAGTTTCACGGGTAAGTTTCACGGGTAAGTTTTACGGGTATGTTTTACAGGTGACGTTTCACGGGTCTAGGTTTCACTGGTAAGTTTCACGGGTCAAGGTTTTACGGGTAAGTTTCACGGGTATGTTTCATGGGTGATGTTACACAAGTCTAGGTTTCACTGGTTATTTTCACGGGTCAAGGTTTCACGGGTAAGTTTCACGGGTAAGTTTCACGGGTATGTTTCACGGGTGACGTTTCACGGGTCTAGGTTTCACTGGAAAGTTTCACGGGTCAAGGTTTCACGGGTAAGTTTCACGGGTAAGTTTTACGGGTATGTTTTACAGGTGACGTTTCACGGGTCTAGGTTTCACTGGTAAGTTTCACGGGTATGTTTCACGGGTGACGTTTCACGGGTCTAGGTTTCACTGGTAAGTTTCACGGGTCAAGGTTTCACGGGTAAGTTTCACGGGTAAGTTTCACGGGTATGTTTCACGGGTATGTTTCACGGGTCAAGGTTTCACGGGTAAGTTTCACGGGTATGTTTCACGGGTGACGTTTCACGGGTCTAGGTTTCACTGGAAAGTTTCACTGGTCAAGGTTTTACGGGTAAGTTTCACGGGTAAGTTTTACGGGTATGTTTTACAGGTGACGTTTCACGGGTCTAGGTTTCACTGGTAAGTTTCACGGGTCAAGGTTTCACGGGTAAGTTTCACGGGTAAGTTTCACGGGTATGTTTTACGGGTGACGTTTCACGGGTCTAGGTTTCACTGGTAAGTTTCACGAGTCAAGGATTCACGGGTAAGTTTCACGGGTAAGTTTTACGGGTAAGTTTCACGGGTGACGTTTCACGGGTGACGTTTCACGGGTCTAGGTTTCACTGGTAAGTTTCACGGGTCAAGGTTTCACGGGTAAGTTTCACGGGTATGTTTCACGGGTAAGTTTCACGGGTATGTTTCACGGGTGACGTTTCACGGGTCTAGGTTTTACTGGTAAGTTTCACGGGTCAAGGTTTCACGGGTAAGTTTCACGGGTAAGTTTCACGGGTAAGTTTCACGGGTATGTTTCACGGGTGACGTTTCACGGGTCTAGGTTTCACTGGTAAGTTTCACGGGTCAAGGTTTCACGGGTAAGTTTCACGGGTAAGTTTCACGGGTATGTTTCACGGGTGACGTTTCACGGGTCTAGGTTTCACTGGAAAGTTTCACGGGTCAAGGTTTCACGGGTAAGTTTCACGGGTAAGTTTTACGGGTATGTTTTACAGGTGACGTTTCACGGGTCTAGGTTTCACTGGTAAGTTTCACGGGTATGTTTCACGGGTGACGTTTCACGGGTCTAGGTTTCACTGGTAAGTTTCACGGGTCAAGGTTTCACGGGTAAGTTTCACGGGTAAGTTTCACGGGTATGTTTCACGGGTATGTTTCACGGGTCAAGGTTTCACGGGTAAGTTTCACGGGTATGTTTCACGGGTGACGTTTCACGGGTCTAGGTTTCACTGGAAAGTTTCACGGGTCAAGGTTTCACGGGTAAGTTTCACGGGTAAGTTTTACGGGTATGTTTTACAGGTGACGTTTCACGGGTCTAGGTTTCACTGGTAAGTTTCACGGGTCAAGGTTTCACGGGTAAGTTTCACGGGTAAGTTTCACGGGTATGTTTTACGGGTGACGTTTCACGGGTCTAGGTTTCACTGGTAAGTTTCACGGGTCAAGGTTTCACGGGTAAGTTTCACGGATAAGTTTCACGGGTATGTTTCACGGGTGACGTTTCACGGGTCTAGGTTTCACTGGTAATTTTCACGGGTCAAGGTTTCACGGGTCAAGGTTTCATGGGTAAGTTTCACGGGTAAGTTTCACGGGTAAGTTTCACGGGTATGTTTCACGGGTGACGTTTCACGGGTCTAGGTTTCACTGGTAAGTTTCACGGGTCAAGGTTTCACGGGTAAGTTTCACGGGTAAGTTTCACGGTTATGTTTCACGGGTGACGTTTCACGGGTCTAGGTTTCACTGGTAAGTTTCACGGGTCAAGGTTTTACGGGTAAGTTTCACGGGTAAGTTTCACGGGTGACGTTTCACGGGTCTAGGTTTCACTGGTAAGTTTCACGGGTCAAGGTTTTACGGGTAAGTTTCACGGGTCTAGGTTTCACTGGTAAGTTTCACGGGTCAAGGTTTCACGGGTAAGTTTCACGGGTAAGTTTCACGGGTTTGTTTCACGGGTGACGTTTCACGGGTCTAGGTTTCACTGGAAAGTTTCACGGGTCAAGGTTTCACGGGTAAGTTTCACGGGTAAGTTTCACGGGTATGTTTCACTTGTGACGTTTCACGGGTCTAGGTTTCACTGGTAAGTTTCACGGGTCAAGGTTTCACTGGTAAGTTTCACGGGTAAGTTTCACGGGTATGTTTCACGGGTGACGTTTTACGGGTCTAGGTTTCACTGGTAAGTTTCACGGGTAAGTTTCACCGGTATGTTTCACGGGTGACGTTTCACGGGTCTAGGTTTCACTGGTAAGTTTCACGGGTCAAGGTTTCACGGGTAAGTTTCACGGGTAAGTTTCACGGGTAAGTTTCACGGGTATGTTTCACGGGTATGTTTCACGGGTGACGTTTCACGGGTCTAGGTTTCACTGGTAAGTTTCACGGGTCAAGGTTTCACGGGTAAGTTTCACGGGTATGTTTCACGGGTGACGTTTCACGGGTCTAGGTTTCACTGGAAAGTTTCACGGGTCAAGGTTTCACGGGTAAGTTTCACGGGTAAGTTTTACGGGTATGTTTTACAGGTGACGTTTCACGGGTCTAGGTTTCACTGGTAAGTTTCACGGGTCAAGGTTTCACGGGTAAGTTTCACGGTTAAGTTTCACGGGTATGTTTTACGGGTGACGTTTCACGGGTCTAGGTTTCACTGGTAAGTTTCACGGGTCAAGGTTTCACGGGTAAGTTTCACGGGTAAGTTTCACGGGTATGTTTCACTTGTGACGTTTCACGGGTCTAGGTTTCACTGGTAAGTTTCACGGGTCAAGGTTTCACGGGTAAGTTTCACGGGTAAGTTTCACGGGTATGTTTCACGGGTATGTTTCACGGGTGACGTTTCACGGGTCTAGGTTTCACTGGTAAGTTTCACGGGTCAAGGTTTCACGGGTAAGTTTCACGGGTAAGTTTCACGGGTATGTTTCACGGGTGACGTTTCACGGGTCTAGGTTTCACTGGTAAGTTTCACGGGTCAAGGTTTCACGGGTAAGTTTCACGGGTAAGTTTCACGGGTTTGTTTCACGGGTGACGTTTCACGGGTCTAGGTTTCACTGGAAAGTTTCACGGGTCAAGGTTTCACGGGTAAGTTTCACGGGTAAGTTTCACGGGTATGTTTCACTTGTGACGTTTCACGGGTCTAGGTTTCACTGGTAAGTTTCACGGGTCAAGGTTTCACGGGTAAGTTTCACGGGTAAGTTTCACGGGTATGTTTCACGGGTGACGTTTTACGGGTCTAGGTTTCACTGGTAAGTTTCACGGGTCAAGGTTTCACGGGTAAGTTTCACGGGTAAGTTTCACCGGTATGTTTCACGGGTGACGTTTCACGGGTCTAGGTTTCACTGGTAAGTTTCACGGGTCAAGGTTTCACGGGTAAGTTTCACGGGTAAGTTTCACCGGTATGTTTCACGGGTGACGTTTCACGGGTCTAGGTTTCACTGGTAAGTTTCACGGGTCAAGGTTTCACGGGTAAGTTTCACGGGTAAGTTTCACGGGTAAGTTTCACGGGTATGTTTCACGGGTATGTTTCACGGGTGACGTTTCACGGGTCTAGGTTTCACTGGTAAGTTTCACGGGTCAAGGTTTCACGGGTAAGTTTCACGGGTATGTTTCACGGGTGACGTTTCACGGGTCTAGGTTTCACTGGAAAGTTTCACGGGTCAAGGTTTCACGGGTAAGTTTCACGGGTAAGTTTTACGGGTATGTTTTACAGGTGACGTTTCACGGGTCTAGGTTTCACTGGTAAGTTTCACGGGTCAAGGTTTCACGGGTAAGTTTCACGGGTAAGTTTCACGGGTATGTTTTACGGGTGACGTTTCACGGGTCTAGGTTTCACTGGTAAGTTTCACAAGTCAAGGTTTCACGGGTAAGTTTCACGGGTAAGTTTCACGGGTATGTTTCACGGGTGACGTTTCACGGGTCTAGGTTTCACTGGTAAGTTTCACGGGTCAAGGTTTCACGGGTAAGTTTCACTGGTAAGTTTCACGGGTATGTTTCACGGGTGACGTTTCACGGGTCTAGGTTTCACTGGTAAGTATCACTGGTCAAGGTTTCATGGTTAAGTTTCACGGGTAAGTTTCACGGGTATGTTTCACGGGTGACGTTTCACGGGTCTAGGTTTCACTGGTAAGTTTTACGGGTCAAGGTTTCACGGGTAAGTTTCACGGGTAAGTTTTACGGGTATGTTTTACAGGTGACGTTTCACGGGTCTAGGTTTCACTGGTAAGTTTCACGGGTCAAGGTTTCACGGGTAAGTTTCACGGGTAAGTTTCACGGGAATGTTTTACGGGTGACGTTTCACGGGTCTAGGTTTCACTGGTAAGTTTCACGGGTCAAGGTTTCACGGGTAAGTTTCACGGGTATGTTTCACGGGTGACGTTTCACGGGTCTAGGTTTCACTGGTAAGTTTCACGGGTCAAGGTTTCACGGGTAAGTTTCACTGGTAAGTTTCACGGGTATGTTTCACGGGTGACGTTTCACGGGTCTAGGTTTCACTGGTAAGTTTCACTGGTCAAGGTTTCATGGTTAAGTTTCACGGGTAAGTTTCACGGGTATGATTCACGGGTGACGTTTCACGGGTCTAGGTTTCACTGGTAAGTTTCACGGGTCAAGGTTTCACGGGTAAGTTTCACGGGTAAGTTTCACGGGTATGTTTCACGGGTGACGTTTCACGGGTCTAGGTTTCACTGGTAAGTTTCACGGGTCAAGGTTTTACGGGTAAGTTTCACGGGTAAGTTTCACGGGTGACGTTTCACGGGTATAGGTTTCACTGGTAAGTTTCACGGGTCAAGGTTTTACGGGTAAGTTTCACGGGTCTAGGTTTCACTGGTAAGTTTCACGGGTCAAGGTTTCACGGGTAAGTTTCACGGGTTTGTTTCACGGGTGACGTTTCACGGGTCTAGGTTTCACTGGAAAGTTTCACGGGTCAAGGTTTCACGGGTAAGTTTCACGGGTAAGTTTCACGGGTATGTTTCACGGGTGACGTTTCACGGGTCTAGGTTTCACTGGTAAGTTTCACGGGTCAAGGTTTCACGGGTAAGTTTCACGGGTAAGTTTCACGGGTATGTTTCACGGGTGACGTTTTACGGGTCTAGGTTTCACTGGTAAGTTTCACGAGTCAAGGTTTCACGGGTAAGTTTCACGGGTTAGTTTCACGGGTAAGTTTCACGGGTGACGTTTCACGGGTCTAGGTTTCACTGGTAAGTTTCACGGGTCAAGGTTTCACGGGTAAGTTTCACGGGTAAGTTTCACGGGTATGTTTCACGGGTATGTTTCACGGGTGACGTTTCACGGGTCTAGGTTTCACTGGTAAGTTTCACGGGTCAAGGTTTCACTTGTAAGTTTCACGGGTAAGTTTCACGGGTATGTTTCACGGGTGACGTTTCACGGGTCTAGGTTTCACTGGTAAGTTTCACGGGTCAAGGTTTCACGGGTAAGTTTCACGGGTAAGTTTCACGGGTTTGTTTCACGGGTGACGTTTCACGGG
This sequence comes from Agonum fuliginosum, assembly GCA_947534325.1. NCBI lineage: Eukaryota > Metazoa > Arthropoda > Insecta > Coleoptera > Carabidae > Agonum > Agonum fuliginosum. The sequence goes on along the minus strand of OX384029.1, from coordinate 35,221,719 downwards.
TCTAGGTTTCACTGGAAAGTATCACGGGTCAAGGTTTCACGGGTAAGTTTCACGGGTAAGTTTCACGGGTATGTTTCACTTGTGACGTTTCACGGGTCTAGGTTTCACTGGTAAGTTTCACGGGTCAAGGTTTCACGGGTAAGTTTCACGGGTAAGTTTCACGGGTATGTTTCACGGGTGACGTTTTACGGGTCTAGGTTTCACTGGTAAGTTTCACGGGTCAAGGTTTCACGGGTAAGTTTCACGGGTAAGTTTCACCGGTATGTTTCACGGGTGACGTTTCACGGGTCTAGGTTTCACTGGTAAGTTTCACGGGTCAAGGTTTCACGGGTAAGTTTCACGGGTAAGTTTCACGGGTAAGTTTCACGGGTATGTTTCACGGGTATGTTTCACGGGTGACGTTTCACGGGTCTAGGTTTCACTGGTAAGTTTCACGGGTCAAGGTTTCACGGGTAAGTTTCACGGGTATGTTTCACGGGTGACGTTTCACGGGTCTAGGTTTCACTGGAAAGTTTCACGGGTCAAGGTTTCACGGGTAAGTTTCACGGGTAAGTTTTACGGGTATGTTTTACAGGTGACGTTTCACGGGTCTAGGTTTCACTGGTAAGTTTCACGGGTCAAGGTTTCACGGGTAAGTTTCACGGGTAAGTTTCACGGGTATGTTTTACGGGTGACGTTTCACGGGTCTAGGTTTCACTGGTAAGTTTCACGGGTCAAGGTTTCACGGGTAAGTTTCACGGGTAAGTTTCACGGGTATGTTTCACGGGTGACGTTTCACGGGTCTAGGTTTCACTGGTAAGTTTCACGGGTCAAGGTTTCACGGGTAAGTTTCACTGGTAAGTTTCACGGGTATGTTTCACGGGTGACGTTTCACGGGTCTAGGTTTCACTGGTAAGTTTCACTGGTCAAGGTTTCATGGTTAAGTTTCACGGGTAAGTTTCACGGGTATGTTTCACGGGTGACGTTTCACGGGTCTAGGTTTCACTGGTAAGTTTCACGGGTCAAGGTTTCACGGGTAAGTTTCACGGGTAAGTTTTACGGGTATGTTTTACAGGTGACGTTTCACGGGTCTAGGTTTCACTGGTAAGTTTCACGGGTCAAGGTTTCACGGGTAAGTTTCACGGGTAAGTTTCACGGGTATGTTTTACGGGTGACGTTTCACGGGTCTAGGTTTCACTGGTAAGTTTCACGGGTCAAGGTTTCACGGGTAAGTTTCACGGGTATGTTTCACGGGTGACGTTTCACGGGTCTAGGTTTCACTGGTAAGTTTCACGGGTCAAGGTTTCACGGGTAAGTTTCTCTGGTAAGTTTCACGGGTATGTTTCACGGGTGACGTTTCACGGGTCTAGGTTTCACTGGTAAGTTTCACTGGTCAAGGTTTCATGGTTAAGTTTCACGGGTAATTTTCACGGGAATGATTCACGGGTGACGTTTCACGGGTCTAGGTTTCACTGGTAAGTTTCACGGGTCAAGGTTTCACGGGTAAGTTTCACGGGTAAGTTTCACGGGTATGTTTCACGGGTGACGTTTCACGGGTCTAGGTTTCACTGGTAAGTTTCACGGGTCAAGGTTTTACGGGTAAGTTTCACGGGTAAGTTTCACGGGTGACGTTTCACGGGTATAGGTTTCACTGGTAAGTTTCACGGGTCAAGGTTTTACGGGTAAGTTTCACGGGTCTAGGTTTCACTGGTAAGTTTCACGGGTCAAGGTTTCACGGGTAAGTTTCACGGGTATATTTCACGGGTTTGTTTCACGGGTGACGTTTCACGGGTCTAGGTTTCACTGGAAAGTTTCACGGGTCAAGGTTTCACGGGTAAGTTTCACGGGTAAGTTTCACGGGTATGTTTCACGGGTGACGTTTCACGGGTCTAGGTTTCACTGGTAAGTTTCACGGGTCAAGGTTTCACGGGTAAGTTTCACGGGTAAGTTTCACGGGTATGTTTCACGGGTGACGTTTTACGGGTCTAGGTTTCACTGGTAAGTTTCACGAGTCAAGGTTTCACGGGTAAGTTTCACGGGTAAGTTTCACGGGTAAGTTTCACGGGTATGTTTCACGGGTGACGTTTCACGGGTCTAGGTTTCACTGGTAAGTTTCACGGGTCAAGGTTTCACGGGTAAGTTTCACGGGTAAGTTTCACGGGTATGTTTCACGGGTATGTTTCACGGGTGACGTTTCACGGGTCTAGGTTTCACTGGTAAGTTTCACGGGTCAAGGTTTCACGGGTAAGTTTCACGGGTAAGTTTCACGGGTATGTTTCACGGGTGACGTTTCACGGGTCTAGGTTTCACTGGTAAGTTTCACGGGTCAAGGTTTCACGGGTAAGTTTCACGGGTATGTTTCACGGGTGACGTTTCACGGGTCTAGGTTTCACTGGTAAGTTTCACGGGTCAATGTTTCACGGGTAAGTTTCACGGGTAAGTTTCACGGGTATGTTTCACGGGTGACGTTTCACGGGTCTAGGTTTCACTGGTAAGTTTCACGGGTCAAGGTTTTACGGGTAAGTTTCACGGGTAAGTTTCACGGGTATGTTTCACGGGTGACGTTTCACGGGTCTAGGTTTCACTGGTAAGTTTCACGGGTCAAGGTTTCACGGGTAAGTTTCACGGGTAAGTTTCACGGGTATGTTTCACGGGTGACGTTTCACGGGTCTAGGTTTCACTGGTAAGTTTCACGGGTCAAGGTTTTACGGGTAAGTTTCACGGGTAAGTTTCACGGGTGACGTTTCACGGGTCTAGGTTTCACTGGTAAGTTTCACGGGTCAAGGTTTTACGGGTAAGTTTCACGGGTCTAGGTTTCACTGGTAAGTTTCACGGGTCAAGGTTTCACGGGTAAGTTTCACGGGTATGTTTCACGGGTGACGTTTCACGGGTCTAGGTTTCACTGGTAAGTTTCACGGGTCAAGGTTTCACGGGTAAGTTTCACGGGTAAGTTTCACGGGTAAGTTTTACGGGTATGTTTTACAGGTGACGTTTCACGGGTCTAGGTTTCACTGGTAAGTTTCACGGGTCAAGGTTTTACGGGTAAGTTTCACGGGTATGTTTCATGGGTGATGTTACACAAGTCTAGGTTTCACTGGTTATTTTCACGGGTCAAGGTTTCACGGGTAAGTTTCACGGGTAAGTTTCACGGGTATGTTTCACGGGTGACGTTTCACGGGTCTAGGTTTCACTGGAAAGTTTCACGGGTCAAGGTTTCACGGGTAAGTTTCACGGGTAAGTTTTACGGGTATGTTTTACAGGTGACGTTTCACGGGTCTAGGTTTCACTGGTAAGTTTCACGGGTATGTTTCACGGGTGACGTTTCACGGGTCTAGGTTTCACTGGTAAGTTTCACGGGTCAAGGTTTCACGGGTAAGTTTCACGGGTAAGTTTCACGAGTATGTTTCACGGGTATGTTTCACGGGTCAAGGTTTCACGGGTAAGTTTCACGGGTATGTTTCACGGGTGACGTTTCACAGGTCTAGGTTTCACTGGAAAGTTTCACTGGTCAAGGTTTCACGGGTAAGTTTCACGGGTAAGTTTTACGGGTATGTTTTACAGGTGACGTTTCACGGGTCTAGGTTTCACTGGTAAGTTTCACGGGTCAAGGTTTCACGGGTAAGTTTCACGGGTAAGTTTAACGGGTATGTTTTACGGGTGACGTTTCACGGGTCTAGGTTTCACTGGTAAGTTTCACGAGTCAAGGATTCACGGGTAAGTTTCACGGGTAAGTTTTACGGGTAAGTTTCACGGGTGACGTTTCACGGGTGACGTTTCACGGGTCTAGGTTTCACTGGTAAGTTTCACGGGTCAAGGTTTCACGGGTAAGTTTCACGGGTATGTTTCACGGGTAAGTTTCACGGGTATGTTTCACGGGTGACGTTTCACGGGTCTAGGTTTCACTGGTAAGTTTCACGGGTCAAGGTTTCACGGGTAAGTTTCACGGGTAAGTTTCACGGGTATGTTTCACGGGTGACGTTTCACGGGTCTAGGTTTCACTGGTAAGTTTCACGGGTCAAGGTTTCACGGGTAAGTTTCACGGGTAAGTTTCACGGGTATGTTTCACGGGTGACGTTTCACGGGTCTAGGTTTCACTGGAAAGTTTCACGGGTCAAGGTTTCACGGGTAAGTTTCACGGGTAAGTTTTACGGGTATGTTTTACAGGTGACGTTTCACGGGTCTAGGTTTCACTGGTAAGTTTCACGGGTATGTTTCACGGGTGACGTTTCACGGGTCTAGGTTTCACTGGTAAGTTTCACGGGTCAAGGTTTCACGGGTAAGTTTCACGGGTAAGTTTCACGGGTATGTTTCACGGGTATGTTTCACGGGTCAAGGTTTCTCTGGTAAGTTTCACGGGTATGTTTCACGGGTGACGTTTCACGGGTCTAGGTTTCACTGGAAAGTTTCACGGGTCAAGGTTTCACGGGTAAGTTTCACGGGTAAGTTTTACGGGTATGTTTTACAGGTGACGTTTCACGGGTCTAGGTTTCACTGGTAAGTTTCACGGGTCAAGGTTTCACGGGTATGTTTCACGGGTAAGTTTCACGGGTATGTTTTACGGGTGACGTTTCACGGGTCTAGGTTTCACTGGTAAGTTTCACGGGTCAAGGTTTCACGGGTAAGTTTCACGGATAAGTTTCACGGGTATGTTTCACGGGTGACGTTTCACGGGTCTAGGTTTCACTGGTAAGTTTCACGGGTCAAGGTTTCACGGGTAAGTTTCACGGGTAAGTTTCACGGGTAAGTTTCACGGGTATGTTTCACGGGTATGTTTCACGGGTGACGTTTCACGGGTCTAGGTTTCACTGGTAAGTTTCACGGGTCAAGGTTTCACGGGTAAGTTTCACGGGTATGTTTCACGGGTGACGTTTCACGGGTCTAGGTTTCACTGGAAAGTTTCACGGGTCAAGGTTTCACGGGTAAGTTTCACGGGTAAGTTTTACGGGTATGTTTTACAGGTGACGTTTCACGGGTCTAGGTTTCACTGGTAAGTTTCACGGGTCAAGGTTTCACGGGTAAGTTTCACGGGTAAGTTTCACGGGTATGTTTTACGGGTGACGTTTCACGGGTCTAGGTTTCACTGGTAAGTTTCACGGGTCAAGGTTTCACGGGTAAGTTTCACGGGTAAGTTTCACGGGTATGTTTCACGGGTGACGTTTCACGGGTCTAGGTTTCACTGGTAAGTTTCACGGGTCAAGGTTTCACGGGTAAGTTTCACTGGTAAGTTTCACGGGTATGTTTCACGGGTGACGTTTCACGGGTCTAGGTTTCACTGGTAAGTTTCACTGGTCAAGGTTTCATGGTTAAGTTTCACGGGTAAGTTTCACGGGTATGTTTCACGGGTGACGTTTCACGGGTCTAGGTTTCACTGGTAAGTTTCACGGGTCAAGATTTCACGGGTAAGTTTCACGGGTAAGTTTTACGGGTATGTTTTACAGGTGACGTTTCACGGGTCTAGGTTTCACTGGTAAGTTTCACGGGTCAAGGTTTCACGGGTAAGTTTCACGGGTAAGTTTCACGGGTATGTTTTACGGGTGACGTTTCACGGGTCTAGGTTTCACTGGTAAGTTTCACGGGTCAAGGTTTCACGGGTAAGTTTCACGGGTATGTTTCACGGGTGACGTTTCACGGGTCTAGGTTTCACTGGTAAGTTTCACGGGTCAAGGTTTCACGGGTAAGTTTCACTGGTAAGTTTCACGGGTATGTTTCACGGGTGACGTTTCACGGGTCTAGGTTTCACTGGTAAGTTTCACTGGTCAAGGTTTCATGGTTAAGTTTCACGGGTAATTTTCACGGGAATGATTCACGGGTGACGTTTCACGGGTCTAGGTTTCACTGGTAAGTTTCACGGGTCAAGGTTTCACGGGTAAGTTTCACGGGTAAGTTTCACGGGTATGTTTCACGGGTGACGTTTCACGGGTCTAGGTTTCACTAGTAAGTTTCACAGGTCAAGGTTTTACGGGTAAGTTTCACGGGTAAGTTTCACGGGTGACGTTTCACGGGTATAGGTTTCACTGGTAAGTTTCACGGGTCAAGGTTTTACGGGTAAGTTTCACGGGTCTAGGTTTCACTGGTAAGTTTCACGGGTCAAGGTTTCACGGGTAAGTTTCACGGGTAAGTTTCACGGGTTTGTTTCACGGGTGACGTTTCACGGGTCTAGGTTTCACTGGAAAGTTTCACGGGTCAAGGTTTCACGGGTAAGTTTCACGGGTAAGTTTCACGGGTATGTTTCACGGGTGACGTTTCACGGGTCTAGGTTTCACTGGTAAGTTTCACTGGTCAAGGTTTCATGGTTAAGTTTCACGGGTAAGTTTCACGGGTATGTTTCACGGGTGACGTTTCACGGGTCTAGGTTTCACTGGTAAGTTTCACGGGTCAAGATTTCACGGGTAAGTTTCACGGGTAAGTTTTACGGGTATGTTTTACAGGTGACGTATCACGGGTCTAGGTTTCACTGGTAAGTTTCACGGGTCAAGGTTTCACGGGTAAGTTTCACGGGTAAGTTTCACGGGTATGTTTTACGGGTGACGTTTCACGGGTCTAGGTTTCACTGGTAAGTTTCACGGGTCAAGGTTTCACGGGTAAGTTTCACGGGTATGTTTCACGGGTGACGTTTCACGGGTCTAGGTTTCACTGGTAAGTTTCACGGGTCAAGGTTTCACGGGTAAGTTTCACTGGTAAGTTTCACGGGTATGTTTCACGGGTGACGTTTCACGGGTCTAGGTTTCACTGGTAAGTTTCACTGGTCAAGGTTTCATGGTTAAGTTTCACGGGTAATTTTCACGGGAATGATTCACGGGTGACGTTTCACGGGTCTAGGTTTCACTGGTAAGTTTCACGGGTCAAGGTTTCACGGGTAAGTTTCACGGGTAAGTTTCACGGGTATGTTTCACGGGTGACGTTTCACGGGTCTAGGTTTCACTAGTAAGTTTCACAGGTCAAGGTTTTACGGGTAAGTTTCACGGGTAAGTTTCACGGGTGACGTTTCACGGGTATAGGTTTCACTGGTAAGTTTCACGGGTCAAGGTTTTACGGGTAAGTTTCACGGGTCTAGGTTTCACTGGTAAGTTTCACGGGTCAAGGTTTCACGGGTAAGTTTCACGGGTAAGTTTCACGGGTTTGTTTCACGGGTGACGTTTCACGGGTCTAGGTTTCACTGGAAAGTTTCACGGGTCAAGGTTTCACGGGTAAGTTTCACGGGTAAGTTTCACGGGTATGTTTCACGGGTGACGTTTCACGGGTCTAGGTTTCACTGGTAAGTTTCACGGGTCAAGGTTTCACGGGTAAGTTTCACGGGTAAGTTTCACGGGTATGTTTCACGGGTGACGTTTTACGGGTCTAGGTTTCACTGGTAAGTTTCACGAGTCAAGGTTTCACGGGTAAGTTTCACGGGTAAGTTTCACGGGTAAGTTTCACGGGTATGTTTCACGGGTGACGTTTCACGGGTCTAGGTTTCACTGGTAAGTTTCACGGGTCAAGGTTTCACGGGTAAGTTTCACGGGTAAGTTTCACGGGTATGTTTCACGGGTATGTTTCACGGGTGACGTTTCACGGGTCTAGGTTTCACTGGTAAGTTTCACGGGTCAAGGTTTCACGGGTAAGTTTCACGGGTAAGTTTCACGGGTGACGTTTCACGGGTCTAGGTTTCACTGGTAAGTTTCACGGGTCAAGGTTTCACGGGTAAGTTTCACGGGTAAGTTTCACGGGTTTGTTTCACGGGTGACGTTTCACGGGTCTAGGTTTCACTGGAAAGTTTCACGGGTCAAGGTTTCACGGGTAAGTTTCACGGGTAAGTTTCACGGGTATGTTTCACTTGTGACGTTTCACGGGTCTAGGTTTCACTGGTAAGTTTCACGGGTCAAGGTTTCACGGGTAAGTTTCACGGGTAAGTTTCACCGGTATGTTTCACGGGTGACGTTTCACGGGTCAAGGTTTCACGGGTAAGTTTCACGGGTAAGTTTCACCGGTATGTTTCACGGGTGACGTTTCACGGGTCTAGGTTTCACTGGTAAGTTTCACGGGTCAAGGTTTCACGGGTAAGTTTCACGGGTAAGTTTCACGGGTAAGTTTCACGGGTATGTTTCACGGGTATGTTTCACGGGTGACGTTTCACGGGTCTAGGTTTCACTGGTAAGTTTCACGGGTCAAGGTTTCACGGGTAAGTTTCACGGGTATGTTTCACGGGTGACGTTTCACGGGTCTAGGTTTCACTGGAAAGTTTCACGGGTCAAGGTTTCACGGGTAAGTTTCACGGGTAAGTTTTACGGGTATGTTTTACAGGTGACGTTTCACGGGTCTAGGTTTCACTGGTAAGTTTCACGGGTCAAGGTTTCACGGGTAAGTTTCACGGGTAAGTTTCACGGGTATGTTTTACGGGTGACGTTTCACGGGTCTAGGTTTCACTGGTAAGTTTCACGGGTCAAGGTTTCACGGGTAAGTTTCACGGGTAAGTTTCACGGGTATGTTTCACGGGTGACGTTTCACGGGTCTAGGTTTCACTGGTAAGTTTCACGGGTCAAGGTTTCACGGGTAAGTTTCACTGGTAAGTTTCACGGGTATGTTTCACGGGTGACGTTTCACGGGTCTAGGTTTCACTGGTAAGTATCACTGGTCAAGGTTTCATGGTTAAGTTTCACGGGTAAGTTTCACGGGTATGTTTCACGGGTGACGTTTCACGGGTCTAGGTTTCACTGGTAAGTTTTACGGGTCAAGGTTTCACGGGTAAGTTTCACGGGTAAGTTTTACGGGTATGTTTTACAGGTGACGTTTCACGGGTCTAGGTTTCACTGGTAAGTCTCACGGGTCAAGGTTTCACGGGTAAGTTTCACGGGTAAGTTTCACGGGTATGTTTCACGGGTGACGTTTCACGGGTCTAGGTTTCACTGGTAAGTTTCACTGGTCAAGGTTTCATGGTTAAGTTTCACGGGTAAGTTTCACGGGTATGATTCACGGGTGACGTTTCACGGGTCTAGGTTTCACTGGTAAGTTTCACGGGTCAAGGTTTCACGGGTAAGTTTCACGGGTAAGTTTCACGGGTATGTTTCACGGGTGACGTTTCACGGGTCTAGGTTTCACTGGTAAGTTTCACGGGTCAAGGTTTTACGGGTAAGTTTCACGGGTAAGTTTCACGGGTGACGTTTCACGGGTATAGGTTTCACTGGTAAGTTTCACGGGTCAAGGTTTTACGGGTAAGTTTCACGGGTCTAGGTTTCACTGGTAAGTTTCACGGGTCAAGGTTTCACGGGTAAGTTTCACGGGTAAGTTTCACGGGTTTGTTTCACGGGTGACGTTTCACGGGTCTAGGTTTCACTGGAAAGTTTCACGGGTCAAGGTTTCACGGGTAAGTTTCACGGGTAAGTTTCACGGGTATGTTTCACGGGTGACGTTTCACGGGTCTAGGTTTCACTGGTAAGTTTCACGGGTCAAGGTTTCACGGGTAAGTTTCACGGGTAAGTTTCACGGGTATGTTTCACGGGTGACGTTTTACGGGTCTAGGTTTCACTGGTAAGTTTCACGAGTCAAGGTTTCACGGGTAAGTTTCACGGGTTAGTTTCACGGGTAAGTTTCACGGGTATGTTTCACGGGTGACGTTTCACGGGTCTAGGTTTCACTGGTAAGTTTCACGGGTCAAGGTTTCACGGGTAAGTTTCACGGGTAAGTTTCACGGGTATGTTTCACGGGTATGTTTCACGGGTGACGTTTTACGGGTGTAGGTTTCACTGGTAAGTTTCACGGGTCAAGGTTTCACTTGTAAGTTTCACGGGTAAGTTTCACGGGTATGTTTCACGGGTGACGTTTCACGGGTCTAGGTTTCACTGGTAAGTTTCACGGGTCAAGGTTTCACGGGTAAGTTTCACGGGTAAGTTTCACGGGTTTGTTTCACGGGTGACGTTTCACGGGTCTAGGTTTCACTGGAAAGTTTCACGGGTCAAGGTTTCACGGGTAAGTTTCACGGGTAAGTTTCACGGGTATGTTTCACTTGTGACGTTTCACGGGTCTAGGTTTCACTGGTAAGTTTCACGGGTCAAGGTTTCACGGGTAAGTTTCACGGGTAAGTTTCACGGGTATGTTTCACGGGTGACGTTTTACGGGTCTAGGTTTCACTGGTAAGTTTCACGGGTCAAGGTTTCACGGGTAAGTTTCACGGGTAAGTTTCACCGGTATGTTTCACGGGTGACGTTTCACGGGTCTAGGTTTCACTGGTAAGTTTCACGGGTCAAGGTTTCACGGGTAAGTTTCACGGGTAAGTTTCACGGGTAAGTTTCACGGGTATGTTTCACGGGTATGTTTCACGGGTGACGTTTCACGGGTCTAGGTTTCACTGGTAAGTTTCACGGGTCAAGGTTTCACGGGTAAGTTTCACGGGTATGTTTCACGGGTGACGTTTCACGGGTCTAGGTTTCACTGGAAAGTTTCACGGGTCAAGGTTTCACGGGTAAGTTTCACGGGTAAGTTTTACGGGTATGTTTTACAGGTGACGTTTCACGGGTCTAGGTTTCACTGGTAAGTTTCACGGGTCAAGGTTTTACGGGTAAGTTTCACGGGTAAGTTTCACGGGTATGTTTTACGGGTGACGTTTCACGGGTCTAGGTTTCACTGGTAAGTTTCACGGGTCAAGGTTTCACGGGTAAGTTTCACGGGTAAGTTTCACGGGTATGTTTCACGGGTGACGTTTCACGGGTCTAGGTTTCACTGGTAAGTTTCACGGGTCAAGGTTTCACGGGTAAGTTTCACTGGTAAGTTTCACGGGTATGTTTCACGGGTGACGTTTCACGGGTCTAGGTTTCACTGGTAAGTTTCACTGGTCAAGGTTTCATGGTTAAGTTTCACGGTAAGTTTCACGGGTATGTTTCACGGGTGACGTTTCACGGGTCTAGGTTTCACTGGTAAGTTTCACGGGTCAAGGTTTCACGGGTAAGTTTCACGGGTAAGTTTTACGGGTATGTTTTACAGGTGACGTTTCACGGGTCTAGGTTTCACTGGTAAGTTTCACGGGTCAAGGTTTCACGGGTAAGTTTCACGGGTAAGTTTCACGGGTATGTTTTACGGGTGACGTTTCACGGGTCTAGGTTTCACTGGTAAGTTTCACGGGTCAAGGTTTCACGGGTAAGTTTCACGGGTATGTTTCACGGGTGACGTTTCACGGGTCTAGGTTTCACTGGTAAGTTTCACGGGTCAAGGTTTCACGGGTAAGTTTCACTGGTAAGTTTCACGGGTATGTTTCACGGGTGACGTTTCACGGGTCTAGGTTTCACTGGTAAGTTTCACTGGTCAAGGTTTCATGGTTAAGTTTCACGGGTAATTTTCACGGGAATGATTCACGGGTGACGTTTCACGGGTCTAGGTTTCACTGGTAAGTTTCACGGGTCAAGGTTTCACGGGTAAGTTTCACGGGTAAGTTTCACGGGTATGTTTCACGGGTGACGTTTCACGGGTCTAGGTTTCACTGGTAAGTTTCACGGGTCAAGGTTTTACGGGTAAGTTTCACGGGTGACGTTTCACGGGTATAGGTTTCACTGGTAAGTTTCACGGGTCAAGGTTTTACGGGTAAGTTTCACGGGTCTAGGTTTCACTGGTAAGTTTCACGGGTCAAGGTTTCACGGGTAAGTTTCACGGGTAAGTTTCACGGGTTTGTTTCACGGGTGACGTTTCACGGGTCTAGGTTTCACTGGAAAGTTTCACGGGTCAAGGTTTCACGGGTAAGTTTCACGGGTAAGTTTCACGGGTATGTTTCACGGGTGACGTTTCACGGGTCTAGGTTTCACTGGTAAGTTTCACGGGTCAAGGTTTCACGGGTAAGTTTCACGGGTAAGTTTCACGGGTATGTTTCACGGGTGACGTTTTACGGGTCTAGGTTTCACTGGTAAGTTTCACGAGTCAAGGTTTCACGGGTAAGTTTCACGGGTAAGTTTCACGGGTAAGTTTCACGGGTATGTTTCACGGGTGACGTTTCACGGGTCTAGGTTTCACTGGTAAGTTTCACGGGTCAAGGTTTCACGGGTAAGTTTCACGGGTAAGTTTCACGGGTATGTTTCACGGGTATGTTTCACGGGTGACGTTTCACGGGTCTAGGTTTCACTGGTAAGTTTCACGGGTCAAGGTTTCACGGGTAAGTTTCACGGGTAAGTTTCACGGGTATGTTTCACGGGTGACGTTTCACGGGTCTAGGTTTCACTGGTAAGTTTCACGGGTCAAGGTTTCACGGGTAAGTTTCACGGGTATGTTTCACGGGTGACGTTTCACGGGTCTAGGTTTCACTGGTAAGTTTCACGGGTCAATGTTTCACGGGTAAGTTTCACGGGTAAGTTTCACGGGTATGTTTCACGGGTGACGTTTCACGGGTCTAGGTTTCACTGGTAAGTTTCACGGGTCAAGGTTTTACGGGTAAGTTTCACGGGTAAGTTTCACGGGTATGTTTCACGGGTGACGTTTCACGGGTCTAGGTTTCACTGGTAAGTTTCACGGGTCAAGGTTTCACGGGTAAGTTTCACGGGTAAGTTTCACGGGTATGTTTCACGGGTGACGTTTCACGGGTCTAGGTTTCACTGGTAAGTTTCACGGGTCAAGGTTTTACGGGTAAGTTTCACGGGTAAGTTTCACGGGTGACGTTTCACGGGTCTAGGTTTCACTGGTAAGTTTCACGGGTCAAGGTTTTACGGGTAAGTTTCACGGGTCTAGGTTTCACTGGTAAGTTTCACGGGTCAAGGTTTCACGGGTAAGTTTCACGGGTATGTTTCACGGGTGACGTTTCACGGGTCTAGGTTTCACTGGTAAGTTTCACGGGTCAAGGTTTCACGGGTAAGTTTCACGGGTAAGTTTCACGGGTAAGTTTTACGGGTATGTTTTACAGGTGACGTTTCACGGGTCTAGGTTTCACTGGTAAGTTTCACGGGTCAAGGTTTTACGGGTAAGTTTCACGGGTATGTTTCATGGGTGATGTTACACAAGTCTAGGTTTCACTGGTTATTTTCACGGGTCAAGGTTTCACGGGTAAGTTTCACGGGTAAGTTTCACGGGTATGTTTCACGGGTGACGTTTCACGGGTCTAGGTTTCACTGGAAAGTTTCACGGGTCAAGGTTTCACGGGTAAGTTTCACGGGTAAGTTTTACGGGTATGTTTTACAGGTGACGTTTCACGGGTCTAGGTTTCACTGGTAAGTTTCACGGGTATGTTTCACGGGTGACGTTTCACGGGTCTAGGTTTCACTGGTAAGTTTCACGGGTCAAGGTTTCACGGGTAAGTTTCACGGGTAAGTTTCACGGGTATGTTTCACGGGTATGTTTCACGGGTCAAGGTTTCACGGGTAAGTTTCACGGGTATGTTTCACGGGTGACGTTTCACAGGTCTAGGTTTCACTGGAAAGTTTCACTGGTCAAGGTTTCACGGGTAAGTTTCACGGGTAAGTTTTACGGGTATGTTTTACAGGTGACGTTTCACGGGTCTAGGTTTCACTGGTAAGTTTCACGGGTCAAGGTTTCACGGGTAAGTTTCACGGGTAAGTTTCACGGGTATGTTTTACGGGTGACGTTTCACGGGTCTAGGTTTCACTGGTAAGTTTCACGAGTCAAGGATTCACGGGTAAGTTTCACGGGTAAGTTTTACGGGTAAGTTTCACGGGTGACGTTTCACGGGTGACGTTTCACGGGTCTAGGTTTCACTGGTAAGTTTCACGGGTCAAGGTTTCACGGGTAAGTTTCACGGGTATGTTTCACGGGTAAGTTTCACGGGTATGTTTCACGGGTGACGTTTCACGGGTCTAGGTTTCACTGGTAAGTTTCACGGGTCAAGGTTTCACGGGTAAGTTTCACGGGTAAGTTTCACGGGTATGTTTCACGGGTATGTTTCACGGGTGACGTTTCACGGGTCTAGGTTTCACTGGTAAGTTTCACGGGTCAAGGTTTCACGGGTAAGTTTCACGGGTAAGTTTCACGGGTATGTTTCACGGGTGACGTTTCACGGGTCTAGGTTTCACTGGAAAGTTTCACGGGTCAAGGTTTCACGGGTAAGTTTCACGGGTAAGTTTTACGGGTATGTTTTACAGGTGACGTTTCACGGGTCTAGGTTTCACTGGTAAGTTTCACGGGTATGTTTCACGGGTGACGTTTCACGGGTCTAGGTTTCACTGGTAAGTTTCACGGGTCAAGGTTTCACGGGTAAGTTTCACGGGTAAGTTTCACGGGTATGTTTCACGGGTATGTTTCACGGGTCAAGGTTTCTCTGGTAAGTTTCACGGGTATGTTTCACGGGTATGTTTTACAGGTGACGTTTCACGGGTCTAGGTTTCACTGGTAAGTTTCACGGGTCAAGGTTTCACGGGTATGTTTCACGGGTAAGTTTCACGGGTATGTTTTACGGGTGACGTTTCACGGGTCTAGGTTTCACTGGTAAGTTTTACGGGTCAAGGTTTCACGGGTAAGTTTCACGGATAAGTTTCACGGGTATGTTTCACGGGTGACGTTTCACGGGTCTAGGTTTCACTGGTAATTTTCACGGGTCAAGGTTTCACGGGTCAAGGTTTCATGGGTAAGTTTCACGGGTAAGTTTCACGGGTAAGTTTCACGGGTATGTTTCACGGGTGACGTTTCACGGGTCTAGGTTTCACTGGTAAGTTTCACGGGTCAAAGTTTCACGGGTAAGTTTCACGGGTAAGTTTCACGGGTATGTTTCACGGGTGACGTTTCACGGGTCTAGGTTTCACTGGTAAGTTTCACGGGTCAAGGTTTTACGGGTAAGTTTCACGGGTAAGTTTCACGGGTGACGTTTCACGGGTCTAGGTTTCACTGGTAAGTTTCACGGGTCAAGGTTTTACGGGTAAGTTTCACGGGTCTAGGTTTCACTGGTAAGTTTCACGGGTCAAGGTTTCACGGGTAAGTTTCACGGGTAAGTTTCATTTAGACCGAATTTAGACTGAATTTAGACCGAATTTAGACTGAATTTAGACTGAATTTAGACCGAATTTAGACCGAATTTAGACCGAATTTAGACTGAATTTAGACTGAATTTAGACTGAATTTAAACCGAATTTCGACTGAATTTAGACCGAATTTAGACCGAATTTAGACTAATTTTAGACCGAATTTAGACCAAATATAGACCGAATTTAGACTGAATTTAGACCGAATTTAGACCGAATTTAGACTGAACTTAGACTGAATTTAGACCGAATTTAGACCGATATTAGACCGAATTTAGACCGAATTTAGACCGAATTTAGACCGAATTTAGACCGAATTTAGACCGAATTTAGACTGAATTTAGACCGAATTTAGACTGAATTTAGACCGAATTTAGACCGAATTTAGACCGAATTTAGACTGAATTTAGACCGAATTTAGACTGAATTTAGACCGAATTTAGACCGAATTTAGACTGAATTTAGACCGAATTTAGACTGAATTTAGACCGAATTTAGACCGAACTTAGACCGAATTTAGACTGAATTTAGACCGAATTTAGACTGAATTTAGACCGAATTTAGACTGAATTTAGACTGAATTTAGACCGAATTTAGACCGAATTTAGACCGAATTTAGACTGAATTTAGGCCGAATTTACACTGAATTTAGACTGAATTTAGACCGAATTTAGACTGAATTTAGACCGAATTTAGACCGAATTTAGACCGAATTTAGACCGAATTTAGACCGAATTTAGACTGAATTTAGACCGAATTTAGACTGAATTTAGACCGAATTTAGACTGAATTTAGACTGAATTTAGACCGAATTTAGACCGAATTTAGACTGAATTTAGACCGAATTTAGACTGAATTTAGACCGAATTTAGACCGAATTTAGACCGAATTTAGACTGAATTTAGACCGAATTTAGACCGAATTTAGACCGAATTTAGACCGAATTTAGACCGAATTTAGACCGAATTTAGACCGAATTTAGACCGAATTTAGACCGAATTTAGACTGAATTTAGACTGAATTAAGACTGAATTTAGACCGAATTTAGACCGAATTTAGACTGAATTTAGACCGAATTTAGACCGAATTTAGACCGAATTTAGACTGAATTTAGACCGAATTTAGACCGAATTTAGACCGAATTTAGACCGAATTTAGACTGAATTTAGACTGAATTTAGACCGAATTTAGACCGAATGAAGACTGAATTTAGACTGAATTTAGACCGAATTTAGACCGAATTTAGACCGAATTTAGACCGAATTTAGACTGAATTTAGACTGAATTTAGACTGAATTTAGACCGAATTTAGACTGAAGTTAGACTGAATTTAGACCGAATTTAGACCGAATTTAGACTGAATTTATACCGAATTTAGACCGAATTTAGACTGAATTTAGACCGAATTTAGACCGAATTTAGACCGAATTTAGACTGAATTTAGACCGAATTTAGACTGAATTTAGACCGAATTTAGACCGAATTTAGACCGAATTTAGACCGAATTTAGACCGAATTTAGACCGAATTTAGACCGAATTTAGACCGAATTTAGACTGAATTTAGACCGAATTTAGACCGAATTTAGACCGAATTTAGACTGAATTTAGACCGAATTTAGACTGAATTTAGACTGAATTTAGACCGAATTTAGACTGAATTTAGACCGAATTTAGACCGAATTTAGACCGAATTTAGACCGAATTTAGACCGAATTTAGACCGAATTTAGACCGAATTTAGACCGAATTTAGACTGAATTTAGACCGAATTTAGACTGAATTTAGACCGAATTTAGACTGAATTTAGACCGAATTTAGACCGAATTTAGACTGAATTTATACCGAATTTAGACTGAATTTAGACCGAATTTAGACTGAATTTAGACCGAATTTAGACCGAATTTAGACCGAATTTAGACCGAATTAAGACCGAATTTAGACCGAATTTAGACCGAATTTAGACCGAATTTAGACTGAATTTAGACCGAATTTAGACTGAATTTAGATTGAATTTAGACTGAATTTAGACCGAATTTAGACCGAATTTAGACCGAATTTAGACCGAATTTAGACTGAATTTAGACCGAATTTAGACTGAATTTAGATTGAATTTAGACTGAATTTAGACCGAATTTAGACCGAATTTAGACCGAATTTAGACTGAATTTAGACCGAATTTAGACTGAATTTAGACCGAATTTAGACTGAATTTAGACCGAATTTAGACCGAATTTAGACTGAATTTAGACCGAATTTAGACCGAATTTAGACCGAATTTAGACCGAATTTAGACCGAATTTAGACCGAATTTAGACCGAATTTAGACCGAATTTAGACTGAATTTAGACTGAGTTTAGACCGAATTTAGACCGAATTTAGACTGAATTTAGACCGAATTTAGACTGAATTTAGACCGAATTTAGACTGAATTTAGACCGAATTTAGACCGAATTTAGACTGAATTTAGACTGAATTTAGACCGAATTTACACTGAATTTAGACTGAATTTAGACTGAATTTAGACCGAATTTAGACCGAATTTAGACTGAATTTAGACTGAATTTAGACCGAATTTAGACCGAATTTAGACTGAATTTAGACCGAATTTAGACCGAATTTAGACTGAATTTAGACCGAATTTAGACCGAATTTAGACCGAATTTAGACCGAATTTAGACCGAATTTAGACTGAATTTAGACCGAATTTAGACCGAATTTAGACTGAATTTAGACCGAATTTAGACCGAATTTAGACCAAATTTAGACTGAATTTAGACCGAATTTAGACCGAATTTAGACCGAATTTAGACTGAATTTAGACTGAATTTAGACTGAATTTAGACCGAATTTAGACCGAATTTAGACCGAATTTAGACTGAATTTAGACTGAATTTAGACCGAATTTAGACTGAATTTAGACTGAATTTAGACTGAATTTAGACCGAATTTAGACCGAATTTAGACTGAATTTAGACCGAATTTAGACTGAATTTAGACCGAATTTAGACCGAATTTAGACCGAATTTAGACTGAATTTAGACCGAATTTAGACCGAATTTAGACGAAATTTAGACTGAATTTAGACCGAATTTAGACCGAATTTAGACTGAATTTAGACCGAATTTAGACCGAACTTAGACCGAATTTAGACTGAATTTAGACCGAATTTAGACTGAATTTAGACTGAATTTAGACCGAATTTAGACCGAATTTAGACCGAATTTAGACCGAATTTAGACCGAATTTAGACCGAATTTAGATTGAATTTAGACCGAATTTAGACCGAATTTAGACTGAATTTAGACTGAATTTAGACCGAATTTAGACCGAATTTAGACCGAATTTAGACTGGATTTAGACCGAATTTAGACCGAATTTAGACTGAATTTAGACCGAATTTAGACTGAATTTAGACCGAATTTAGACTGAATTTAGACCGAATTTAGACCGAATTTAGACTGAATTTAGACTGAATTTAGACCGAATTTAGACCGAATTTAGACCGAATTTAGACCGAATTTAGACCGAATTTAGACTGCATTTAGACTGAATTTAGACCGAATTTAGACCGAATTTAGACTGAATTTAGACCGAATTTAGACCGAATTTAGACTGAATTTAGACCGAATTTAGACCGAATTTAGACCGAATTTAGACTGAACTTAGACCGAATTTAGACCGAATTTAGACTGAATTTAGACCGAATTTAGACCGAATTTAGACTGAATTTAGACCGAATTTAGACCGAATTTAGACTGAATTTAGACCGAATTTAGACTGAATTTAGACCGAATTTAGACTGAATTTAGACCGAATTTAGACTGAATTTAGACCGAATTTAGACCGAATTTAGACTGAATTTAGACTGAATTTAGACGAAATTTAGACTGAATTTAGACCGAATTTAGACCGAATTTAGACCGAATTTAGACTGAATTTAGACTGAATTTAGACTGAATTTAGACCGAATTTAGACCGAATTTAGACCGAATTTAGACTGAATTTAGACTGAATTTAGACCGAATTTAGACTGAATTTAGACTGAATTTAGACTGAATTTAGACCGAATTTAGACCGAATTTAGACTGAATTTAGACCGAATTTAGACTGAATTTAGACCGAATTTAGACCGAATTTAGACCGAATTTAGACTGAATTTAGACCGAATTTAGACCGAATTTAGACCGAATTTAGACTGAATTTAGACCGAATTTAGACCGAATTTAGACTGAATTTAGACCGAATTTAGACCGAACTTAGACCGAATTTAGACTGAATTTAGACCGAATTTAGACTGAATTTAGACCGAATTTAGACCGAATTTAGACCGAATTTAGACCGAATTTAGACCGAATTTAGACCGTATTTAGACCGAATTTAGATTGAATTTAGACCGAATTTAGACCGAATTTAGACTGAATTTAGACTGAATTTAGACCGAATTTAGACCGAATTTAGACCGAATTTAGACCGAATTTAGACTGGATTTAGACCGAATTTAGACCGAATTTAGACTGAATTTAGACCGAATTTAGACCGAATTTAGACTGAATTTAGACCGAATTTAGACCGAATTTAGACTGAATTTAGACTGAATTTAGACCGAATTTAGACCGAATTTAGACCGAATTTAGACCGAATTTAGACCGAATTTAAACTGAATTTAGACTGAATTTAGACCGAATTTAGACCGAATTTAGACTGAATTTAGACCGAATTTAGACCGAATTTAGACTGAATTTAGACCGAATTTAGACCGAATTTAGACTGAATTTAGACTGAATTTAGACCGAATTTAGACTGAATTTAGACCGAATTTAGACCGAATTTAGACCGAATTTAGACCGAATTTAGACCGAATTTAGACCGAATTTAGACCGAATTTAGACCGAATTTAGACCGAATTTAGACCGAATTTAGACTGAATTTAGACTGAATTTAGACTGAATTTAGACCGAATTTAGACTGAATTTAGACCGAATTTAGACCGAATTTAGACTGAATTTAAATTCAGTCTAAAATTCGGTCTAAATTCGGTCTAAATTCGGTCTAAATTCAGTCTAAATTCGGTCTAAATTCGGTCTAAATTCAGTCCAAATTCGGTCTAAATTCAGTCTAGATTAAAATATATATTTTTATACATTTTAGAAATCCCTTTGTAAAAGCTGTACCCGTTGATATTTTTTATTGAAACTATGGATTCCTACATCATTTGACCCGAGGAGAGAAAAAGTCAAATGAATAAATATTGCTATTTAACAGTGTATCTATGTTTATTTACCCTTTTCTACATAAATTAACCCTTATTTTTAATCAATTAAATTTGTACACAGGGTAGTTTTTAATTTTCGTAATTTCTCGTGAACGGTAAGTAATTATATAATTCTGAGGCCATATTTGGAATCAGCGGACCTTAATTAACCGATTTTAATACCAAGAACCCTTGAAATATATGAAACAAGCCCTTATTTTAAGGGAAAATTGTTAGAATTTTCAAACCCTCATAACTCGCTTGGAATTGATTTTTTCGCAATTCTGAGAAAGTTTTCGGCCCCTTTGTGAGTTAATCCCACGTGTATTTTAATGGCCTCTATACATGGCCAAAGTCTCAAAGGGCTAAGGGCAAAAATAAGGGTTAAGTCGGAAATTCAGTCTAAATTCGGTCTAAATTCAGTCTAAATTCGGTCTAAATTCAGTCTAAATTCAGTGTAAATTCGGTCTAAATTCGGTCTAAATTCGGTCTAATTTCAGTCTAAATTCAGTCTAAATTCAGTCTAAATTCGGTCTAAATTCAGTCTAAATTCGGTCTAAATTCAGTCTAAATTCAGTCTAAATTCGGTCTAAATTCAGTCTAAATTCGGTCTAAATTCAGTCTAAATTCGGTCTAAATTCAGTCTAAATTCAGTCTAGATTAAAATAAATTAAATAAAATAAATTAAATTAAATTAAATACTGCAGAAGAAGATATAAAGGATATTTTACTATTGTCACTGTCATGTCATAATCATTTAAATTTTACGTAGTAACAAACGTTAATCGATCATGGACAACAAGATACCGAAATACTAAATTATAAATATATACTTTAATTATTCTTAAATGATACCAGATACAAAAATATGGCGTCCGCTTATTTAGACAAATATAGTTTTGTCAAAGTGTAGTTTGATCAAAAATAATGAAGCCAAACTGTATTTTAGTCAAACTGTAATTTGTTCAACTGGAATTTTGTCAAACCGTAAATATGCCAACCCGTAAACTGTATTCTAGACAAACTGTAATTTCACATTCCGTAATTTGACCAAACCGCAACTTCGACTAATATTTTATTGTCAAATCGTTTTCAGGTAAACCGTAATTTAGCCAAAACGCAACTATACCTAACTGGAATAATCCAAAACGGAATTTATTCAAAACGTATTTTTGTCAAATCGCAGTTATGCATAACCGTAATCTTGCCAAACGCATTTTACTCAAATCGTAATCTTCCCAACTGTATTTAAGACATACAAGTTGGCAGAAGTTTGAAATAAAAAAATTTAATAATCTATTTGATAAATATGTTACCTACCTACCTAAGATTTCTCTGATTGGATAGAAAAATCTAAACTTTTGTTGTCCTCAATTGAATCTAAGCCCTAAAAAAAATTATAGACACAATTATTAAATACAGCAATGAAAAATGAATTTAAAAATAAATTAAATTTAAAAAATTTATAATTTTTTTTACACATAGTAAAATATTGTGTTATTAATAATATTTGAAGTATATTATTCCAATTATTTATATTTGCTGAGAAAATATTATTTATTTCTGAATTATATACGATGACCTGAAAATATTTTAATTCGCAATCTGTTTTATTTTTTTTCTCGAGAACTAAACATCGTAGAGAAAAACCTCCAACATGAAAAGTGCTTATTTTTTTCTTCTCTATCGACCTGTAAAAAAAAATTTTGAAAATCGCGCAAAAAATTTCCTTTTTTTCGAGACAAATATACCGGAATGAAGATAACTCGAGACCTAAGCGCCGTAGAAAAAAACTTCAAATTACAAAGTTGTTCAGTTTTCGATTCTCTATCGAATGGTATATAGATTTTTTCGAAAAAACCCTAAACTTCGGAGATAGCCATAAAAAATAGATTTCGCTGAAATTTGGTATATAGATAGATCTCGTTGAGTAGATTCCGAAAATGGGGTTGTTTTTTACCCTAGATAATTGACTTTAAAGGGTCGAAAAAACCGACCCCCATATCTCGAAATCTAGAGGCTTTAGAGCAAAATGTCAAATAGAAAAGTTGTTCCTCTTGTAATTTTAGGCAACTTTTGCATTTAACTTTTTTCTCTAGGAGCTATAGTTCTCGAGTTATAAAGGGAAACAGATTTCCAAAACGATGGACTATTATAGCCTTGACAAAATTTTGGGTGAAAATGGGTTTTTCTCTCCGAATCGATTGAAATTTTATACAGACCTTCTGTACGTCAGTGTGCATCGATATCCGGTCGCAGAATTTTTTTAAAAAATTTATTAAGGGAGAAATTAAATATTTTCGGTCAAAACAGGCTGTTTTATGAAATGACTAATAGCTCATCAAACCATCACAAGTTATATATCAAAAGATCGGGAAAAACACGCAGATTCTTAATCTGTGCCGTTTATTACGAAATTCGTTACCGTTTTCGAGTAACAAGCAAAAGTTTGAAAACCTTACTTGCCTACTAGTGGCGCCATCTGTGGTAGTTGCGCGAACTAATAATTATTTGCGAATATTATTAAAACTTATTCTAGAGCAATGAAACTATTACTATATATAGAATAAATTACTAGGAATTTAATACAATAAGTACGGAATTTTAATATTGCTTCTGTTTTAAGTAATTAAAGTTTAGATCCATCATGTTAGATATCGATATATGTGACATCTCAATATGGCGGACTTGTCAGTAATGAAAAATTGATACTGTAAACTTTAATATCTAAATAATACGTACAGATAGCCCGAAAGTAGATACCTCAAACGTATTTGAATATTGTTTATTATATTGTAGATAAAGTTGAAGCAAATCGGTGACATGACATATCATGACATTATTTATATTAAATACTAATAAACCAGTTTGATTTGAGACTTGTAACCTACAGCAATGGATTCAGGAGAAAAAATCAATGAGGTAGCCACAATTTGAGTTTAATTGCCGTCTTAATAAGGTTTTTACTAAAATATCGATCAATTGGACACATCGGGTAGGATCCATGTACTTATAAGTACATAAATACTGCATGTAGGGCCCCAAAACCTTCATCGATGCCTTCAGAAGGTCAAGAAACGTGAGTACCCACAATTTGAGTGTAATTGATACATATATAAAGTTTTTACAGGCATATTTGTTTTCTAGAATCGTAGGAAGAATCTACGTGTTCATAGCTACATAGATACTGTATGTAGGGCCCCAAATCTTCCATCGATGCATTCAGAAGGTCAAGAAACATAAGTTGCAACAGTTTGAGTTTAATTGATAACGTTTATACACTTAAATAAATAAATAGACTTATAATTACATAGTATTAGACTTTGAATCTTTCTTCTCACATTTTCAGGTAAAGAAACAACATCAGCAGAGTATTTATATGTTATTTTATTTATATACAACGTTATTACATATCTGACAAGTACTGGAAGACAACAGAATAGAAATAACTTAAGTGGTTAACCATTGATTGCTGGTTACATTTGTATTTAGTTTATAATTTGCTTATTGTTACAATTAAATCAATAAATGAGGCAAAATTGAATGCAGTTTCTATATTTCTAGTGATAATCAACGTATCTTTATCCGTTTAAGAGTTACAGGCAAAATAAACATATCTCAATGTAATCTTCAACTTTGTTCGATCTTGGAATTCTTCACCAAGTAGTTCTTGGTTCAACACTCGCACAAGAGGATGGTCATTGTAGCCACAATGGTTTATAGAGTCTTCAACTCACGTAGGGCCCCATTCTACCTCCTAGGTCTCCAGTAACCAGCTGACTTCTTCGACCAACGCTCTTGTAAACTCTAAAGCACAAGTTCTACAGCTTCATGTATTCCAATCAAGTTACAGGATCTTCAAATAAGACCCACTGGTTCTTATAATAAGAATAAGGCCCCATTATATCCTTATAAACACGCCGTTGTAATATGTTATGACACTTCTGAAACAATAAATTGAGAACAATTAATTAAATACTAGAATAGTATAAGTTAGATTATCGTCAGTAAATATTAATGCGTCAAGATACATTCATTTCCAATGTTTTTGATGAAATTCATATGAGGGGGGGGGGTGCGTTTTTGCATTGGGAATTGTTGGCATTAAAAATGTACATATGGAGACTTCATGAGTGAATCAATTAGACTAAAAATATAGCTACTTACAGTTCTTGACCTCCTGAAGCTTTTAAACAGTAAGAAATTACACATAGGTACTTCTTTGACTCTAATTTTGAAATTGGCTTCTAAATACTTTATACATTTATCAATTACACTCAAACTGTCGCTACTTATGTTTCTTGACCTTCTGAATGCATCGATGGAAGATTTGGGGCCCTACATACAGTATCTATGTAGCTATGAACACGTAGATTCTTCCTACGATTCTAGAAAACAAATATGCCTGTAAAAACTTTATATATGTATCAATTACACTCAAATTGTGGGTACTCACGTTTCTTGACCTTCTGAAGGCATCGATGAAGGTTTTGGGGCCCTACATGCAGTATTTATGTACTTATAAGTACATGGATCCTACCCGATGTGTCCAATTGATCGATATTTTAGTAAAAACCTTATTAAGACGGCAATTAAACTCAAATTGTGGCTACCTCATTGATTTTTTCTCCTGAATCCATTGCTGTAGGTTACAAGTCTCAAATCAAACTGGTTTATTAGTATTTAATATAAATAATGTCATGATATGTCATGTCACCGATTTGCTTCAACTTTATCTACAATATAATAAACAATATTCAAATACGTTTGAGGTGTCTACTTTCTGGCTATCTGTACGTATTATTTAGATATTAAAGTTTACAAATTAATATTTTCATACTGACAAGTCCGCCATATTGACATGTCACATAGATCGATATCTAACATGATGGATCTAAACTTTAATAACTTAAAGCAGAAGCAATATAAAAATTCAGTACTTATTTTACTGAATTCCTAGTAATTTAGTCTATATATAGTAATATTTTCATTGCTCTAGAATAAGTTTTAATAATATTCGCAAATAATTAATAGTTCGGGCAACTACCACAGATGGCGCCACCAGTAGACAAGTAGAGTTTTCAAACTTTTGCTTATTACTCGAAAACGGTAACGAATTTCGTAATAAACGGCACAGATTAAGAATCTGCGTGTTTTTCCCGATCTTTTGATATATAACTTGTGATGGTTTGATGAGCTATTAGTCATTTCATAAAACAGCCTGTTTTGACCGAAAATATTTAATTTCTCCCTTAATAAATTTTTTTTAAAAATTCTGCGACCGGATATCGATGCACACTGACGTACAGAAGGTCTGTATAAAATTTCAATCGATTCGGAGAGAAAAACCCATTTTCACCCAAAATTTTGTCAAGGCTATAGTCCATCGTTTTGGAAATCTGTTTCCCTTTATAACTCGAGAACTATAGCTCCTAGAGAAAAAAGTTAAATACATAAGGTGCCTAAAATTACAAGAGGAACAACTTTTGCATTTGACATTTTGCTCTAAAGCCTCTAGATTTCGAGATATGGGGGTCGGTTTTTTCGACCCTTTAAAGTCAATTATCTAGGGTAAAAAACAATATTTTTGAAAAAACAACCCCATTTTCGGAATCTACTCAACGAGATCTATCTATATACCAAATTTCAGCGAAATCTATTTTTTATGGCTATCTCCGAAGTTTAGGGTTTTTTCGAAAAAAATCTATATACCATTCGATAGAGAATCGAAAACTGAACAACTTTGTAATTTGAAGTTTTTTTCTACGGCGCTTAGGTCTCGAGTTATCTTCATTCCGGTATATTTGTCTCGAAAAAAAGGAAATTTTTTGCGCGATTTTCAAAATTTTTTTTTACAGGTCGATAGAGAAGAAAAAAATAAGCACTTTTCATGTTGGAGGTTTTTCTCTACGATGTTTAGTTCTCGAGAAAAAAAATAAAACAGATTGCGAATTAAAATATTTTCAGGTCATCGTATATAATTCAGAAATAAATAATATTTTCTCAGCAAATATAAATAATTGGAATAATATACTTCAAATATTATAAATAACACTTTACTATTTGTAAAAAAAATTATAAATTTTTTAAATTTAATTTATTTTTAAATTCTCAGCAAATAATTTTTATCATTTTCATTTTTCATTGCTGTATTTAATAATTATTGTGTCTATAATTTATTTTACGGGCTTAGATTCAATTGAGGACAACAAAAGTTTAGATTTTTCTATCCAATCAGAGAAGTCTTAGGTAGGTAGCTGGTAACATATTTATCAAATAGATTATTAAATTTTTTTATTTCAAACTTCTGCCAACTTGTATGTCTTAAATACAGTTGGTAAGATTACGATTTGAGTAAAATGCGTTTGGCAAGATTACGGTTATGCATAACTGCGATTTGACAAAAATACGTTTTGAATAAATTCCGTTTTGGATTATTCCAGTTAGGTATAGTTGCGTTTTGGCTAAATTACGGTTTACCTGAAAACGATTTGACAATAAAATATTAGTCGAAGTTGCGGTTTGGTCAAATTACGGAATGTGAAATTACAGTTTGTCTAGAATACAGTTTACGGGTTGGCATATTTACGGTTTGACAAAATTCCAGTTGAACAAATTACAGTTTGACTAAAATACATTTTGGCTTCATTATTTTTGATCAAACTACACTTTGACAAAACTATATTTGTCTAAATAAGCGGACGCCATATTTTTGTATCTGGTATCATTTAAGAATAATTAAAGTATATATTTATAATTTAGTATTTCGGTATCTTGTTGTCCATGATCGATTAACGTTTGTTACTACGTAAAATTTAAATGATTATGACATGACAGTGACAATAGTAAAATATCCTTTATATCTTCTTCTGCAGTATTTAATTTAATTTAATTTATTTTATTTAATTTATTTTAATCTAGACTGAATTTAGACTGAATTTAGACCGAATTTAGACTGAATTTAGACCGAATTTAGACTGAATTTAGACCGAATTTAGACTGAATTTAGACTGAATTTAGACCGAATTTAGACTGAATTTAGACCGAATTTAGACTGAATTTAGACTGAATTTAGACTGAAATTAGACCGAATTTAGACCGAATTTAGACCGAATTTACACTGAATTTAGACTGAATTTAGACCGAATTTAGACTGAATTTAGACCGAATTTAGACTGAATTTCCGACTTAACCCTTATTTTTGCCCTTAGCCCTTTGAGACTTTGGCCATGTATAGAGGCCATTAAAATACACGTGGGATTAACTCACAAAGGGGCCGAAAACTTTCTCAGAATTGCGAAAAAATCAATTCCAAGCGAGTTATGAGGGTTTGAAAATTCTAACAATTTTCCCTTAAAATAAGGGCTTGTTTCATATATTTCAAGGGTTCTTGGTATTAAAATCGGTTAATTAAGGTCCGCTGATTCCAAATATGGCCTCAGAATTATATAATTACTTACCGTTCACGAGAAATTACGAAAATTAAAAACTACCCTGTGTACAAATTTAATTGATTAAAAATAAGGGTTAATTTATGTAGAAAAGGGTAAATAAACATAGATACACTGTTAAATAGCAATATTTATTCATTTGACTTTTTCTCTCCTCGGGTCAAATGATGTAGGAATCCATAGTTTCAATAAAAAATATCAACGGGTACAGCTTTTACAAAGGGATTTCTAAAATGTATAAAAATATATATTTTAATCTAGACTGAATTTAGACCGAATTTGGACTGAATTTAGACTGAATTTAGACCGAATTTAGACTGAATTTAGACCGAATTTAGACCGAATTTAGACCGAATTTAGACCAAATTTAGACCGAATTTAGACCGAATTTAGACCGAATTTAAACCGAATTTAGACCGAATTTAGACTGAATTTAGACCGAATTTAGACCGAATTTAGACCGAATTTAGACCGAATTTAGACCGAATTTAGACCGAATTTAGACTGAATTTAGACCGAATTTAGACCGAATTTAGACCGAATTTAGACTGAATTTAGACCGAATTTAGACTGAATTTAGACTGAATTTAGACCGAATTTAGACTGAATTTAGACCGAATTTAGACCGAATTTAGACCAAATTTAGACCGAATTTAGACCGAATTTAGACCGAATTTAGATTGAATTTAGACCGAATTTAGACCGAATTTAGACTGAATTTAGACTGAATTTAGACCGAATTTAGACCGAATTTAGACCGAATTTAGACTGGATTTAGACCGAATTTAGACCGAATTTAGACTGAATTTAGACCGAATTTAGACTGAATTTAGACCGAATTTAGACTGAATTTAGACCGAACTTAGACCGAATTTAGACTGAATTTAGACTGAATTTAGACCGAATTTAGACCGAATTTAGACCGAATTTAGACCGAATTTAGACCGAATTTAGACTGAATTTAGACTGAATTTAGACCGAATTTAGACCGAATTTAGACTGAATTTAGACCGAATTTAGACCGAATTTAGACTGAATTTAGACCGAATTTAGACCGAATTTAGACTGAATTTAGACCGAATTTAGACCGAATTTAGACTGAATTTAGACCGAATTTAGACCGAATTTAGACTGAATTTAGACCGAATTTAGACCGAATTTAGACTGAATTTAGACCGAATTTAGACTGAATTTAGACCGAATTTAGACTGAATTTAGACCGAATTTAGACTGAATTTAGACCGAATTTAGACCGAATTTAGACTGAATTTAGACTGAATTTAGACCAAATTTAGACTGAATTTAGACCGAATTTAGACCGAGATTAGACCGAATTTAGACTGAATTTAGACTGAATTTAGACTGAATTTAGACCGAATTTAGACCGAATTTAGACCGAATTTAGACTGAATTTAGACCGAATTTAGACTGAATTTAGACCGAATTTAGACCGAATTTAGACCGAATTTAGACTGAATTTAGACCGAATTTAGACCGAATTTAGACCGAATTTAGACTGAATTTAGACCGAATTTAGACCGAATTTAGACTGAATTTAGACCGAATTTAGACCGAACTTAGACCGAATTTAGACTGAATTTAGACCGAATTTAGACTGAATTTAGACCGAATTTAGACCGAATTTAGACCGAATTTAGACCGAATTTAGACCGAATTTAGACCGAATTTAGACCGAATTTAGATTGAATTTAGACCGAATTTAGACCGAATTTAGACTGAATTTAGACTGAATTTAGACCGAATTTAGACCGAATTTAGACTGGATTTAGACCGAATTTAGACCGAATTTAGACTGAATTTAGACCGAATTTAGACTGAATTTAGACCGAATTTAGACTGAATTTAGACCGAATTTAGACCGAATTTAGACTGAATTTAGACTGAATTTAAACCGAATTTAGACCGAATTTAGACCGAATTTAGACCGAATTTAGACTGAATTTAGACTGAATTTAGACTGAATTTAGACCGAATTTAGACTGAATTTAGACTGAATTTAGACCGAATTTAGACCGAATTTAGACTGAATTTATAACGAATTTAGACCGAATTTAGACTGAATTTAGACCGAATTTAGACTGAATTTAGACCGAATTTAGACTGAATTTAGACCGAATTTAGACTGAATTTAGACCGAATTTAGACCGAATTTAGACCGAATTTAGACCGAATTTAGACCGAATTTAGACCGAATTTAGACTGAATTTAGACCGAATTTAGACCGAATTTAGACCGAATTTAGACTGAATTTAGACCGAATTTAGACTGAATTTAGACTGAATTTAGACCGAATTTAGACTGAATTTAGACCGAATTTAGACCGAATTTAGACCGAATTTAGACCGAATTTAGACCGAATTTAGACCGAATTTAGACCGAATTTAGATTGAATTTAGACCGAATTTAGACCGAATTTAGACTGAATTTAGACTGAATTTAGACCGAATTTAGACCGAATTTAGACCGAATTTAGACTGGCTTTAGACCGAATTTAGACCGAATTTAGACTGAATTTAGACCGAATTTAGACTGAATTTAGACCGAATTTAGACTGAATTTAGACCGAATTTAGACCGAATTTAGACTGAATTTAGACTGAATTTAGACCGAATTTAGACCGAATTTAGACCGAATTTAGACCGAATTTAGACCGAATTTAGACTGAATTTAGACTGAATTTTAGGCCGAATTTAGACCGAATTTAGACTGAATTTAGACCGAATTTAGACCGAATTTAGACTGAATTTAGACCGAATTTAGACCGAGTTTAGACCGAATTTAGACTGAATTTAGACCGAATTTAGACCGAATTTAGACTGAATTTAGACCGAATTTAGACCGAATTTAGACTGAATTTAGACCGAATTTAGACTGAATTTAGACCGAATTTAGACTGAATTTAGACCGAATTTAGACTGAATTTAGACCGAATTTAGACCGAATTTAGACTGAATTTAGACCGAATTTAGACTGAATTTAGACCGAATTTAGACCGAATTTAGACTGAATTTAGACTGAATTTAGACCAAATTTAGACTGAATTTAGACCGAATTTAGACCGAATTTAGACCGAATTTAGACTGAATTTAGACTGAATTTAGACTGAATTTAGACCGAATTTAGACCGAATTTAGACCGAATTTAGACTGAATTTAGACTGAATTTAGACCGAATTTAGACTGAATTTAGACTGAATTTAGACTGAATTTAGACCGAATTTAGACCGAATTTAGACTGAATTTAGACCGAATTTAGACTGAATTTAGACCGAATTTAGACTGAATTTAGACCGAATTTAGACCGAATTTAGACCAAATTTAGACCGAATTTAGACCGAATTTAGACCGAATTTAGATTGAATTTAGACCGAATTTAGACCGAATTTAGACTGAATTTAGACTGAATTTAGACCGAATTTAGACCGAATTTAGACCGAATTTAGACTGGATTTAGACCGAATTTAGACCGAATTTAGACTGAATTTAGACCGAATTTAGACTGAATTTAGACCGAATTTAGACTGAATTTAGACCGAATTTAGACCGAATTTAGACTGAATTTAGACTGAATTTAGACCGAATTTAGACCGAATTTAGACCGAATTTAGACCGAATTTAGACCGAATTTAGACTGAATTAAGACTGAATTTAGACCGAATTTAGACCGAATTTAGACTGAATTTAGACCGAATTTAGACCGAATTTAGACTGAATTTAGACCGAATTTAGACCGAATTAAGACTGAATTTAGACCGAATTTAGACCGAATTTAGACTGAATTTAGACCGAATTTAGACCGAATTTAGACTGAATTTAGACCGAATTTAGACCGAATTTAGACTGAATTTAGACCGAATTTAGACTGAATTTAGACCGAATTTAGACTGAATTTAGACCGAATTTAGACTGAATTTAGACCGAATTTAGACCGAATTTAGACCGAACTTAGACCGAATTTAGACTGAATTTAGACCGAATTTAGACTGAATTTAGACCGAATTTAGACCGAATTTAGACCGAATTTAGACCGAATTTAGACCGAATTTAGACCGAATTTAGACCGAATTTAGATTGAATTTAGACCGAATTTAGACCGAATTTAGACTGAATTTAGACTGAATTTAGACCGAATTTAGACCGAATTTAGACCGAATTTAGACTGGATTTAGACCGAATTTAGACCGAATTTAGACTGAATTTAGACCGAATTTAGACTGAATTTAGACCGAATTTAGACTGAATTTAGACCGAATTTAGACCGAATTTAGACTGAATTTAGACTGAATTTAGACCGAATTTAGACCGAATTTAGACCGAATTTAGACCGAATTTAGACTGAATTTAGACTGAATTTAGACTGAATTTAGACCGAATTTAGACTGAATTTAGACTGAATTTAGACCGAATTTAGACCGAATTTAGACTGAATTTATACCGAATTTAGACCGAATTTAGACTGAATTTAGACCGAATTTAGACTGAATTTAGACCGAATTTAGACTGAATTTAGACTGAATTTAGACCGAATTTAGACCGAATTTAGACCGAATTTAGACCGAATTTAAACCGAATTTAGACCGAATTTAGACTGAATTTAGACCGAATTTAGACCGAATTTAGACCGAATTTAGACTGAATTTAGACCGAATTTAGACTGAATTTAGACTGAATTTAGACCGAATTTAGACTGAATTTAGACCGAATTTAGACCGAATTTAGACCGAATTTAGACCGAATTTAGACCGAATTTAGACCGAATTTAGACCGAATTTAGATTGAATTTAGACCGAATTTAGACCGAATTTAGACTGAATTTAGACTGAATTTAGACCGAATTTAGACCGAATTTAGACCGAATTTAGACTGGATTTAGACCGAATTTAGACCGAATTTAGACTGAATTTAGACCGAATTTAGACTGAATTTAGACCGAATTTAGACTGAATTTAGACCGAATTTAGACCGAATTTAGACTGAATTTAGACTGAATTTAGACCGAATTTAGACCGAATTTAGACCGAATTTAGACCGAATTTAGACCGAATTTAGACTGAATTTAGACTGAATTTTAGGCCGAATTTAGACCGAATTTAGACTGAATTTAGACCGAATTTAGACCGAATTTAGACTGAATTTAGACCGAATTTAGACCGAATTTAGACCGAATTTAGACTGAATTTAGACCGAATTTAGACCGAATTTAGACTGAATTTAGACCGAATTTAGACCGAATTTAGACTGAATTTAGACCGAATTTAGACTGAATTTAGACCGAATTTAGACTGAATTTAGACCGAATTTAGACTGAATTTAGACCGAATTTAGACCGAATTTAGACTGAATTTAGACCGAATTTAGACTGAATTTAGACCGAATTTAGACCGAATTTAGACTGAATTTAGACTGAATTTAGACCAAATTTAGACTGAATTTAGACCGAATTTAGACCGAATTTAGACCGAATTTAGACTGAATTTAGACTGAATTTAGACTGAATTTAGACCGAATTTAGACCGAATTTAGACCGAATTTAGACTGAATTTAGACTGAATTTAGACCGAATTTAGACTGAATTTAGACTGAATTTAAACTGAATTTAGACCGAATTTAGACCGAATTTAGACTGAATTTAGACCGAATTTAGACTGAATTTAGACCGAATTTAGACCGAATTTAGACCGAATTTAGACTGAATTTAGACCGAATTTAGACCGAATTTAGACCGAATTTAGACTGAATTTAGACCGAATTTAGACCGAATTTAGACTGAATTTAGACCGAATTTAGACCGAACTTAGACCGAATTTAGACTGAATTTAGACCGAATTTAGACTGAATTTAGACCGAATTTAGACCGAATTTAGACCGAATTTAGACCGAATTTAGACCGAATTTAGACCGAATTTAGATTGAATTTAGACCGAATTTAGAGCGAGTTTAGACTGAATTTAGACTGAATTTAGACCGAATTTAGACCGAATTTAGACTGGATTTAGACCGAATTTAGACCGAATTTAGACTGAATTTAGACCGAATTTAGACTGAATTTAGACCGAATTTAGACTGAATTTAGACCGAATTTAGACCGAATTTAGACTGAATTTAGACTGAATTTAGACCGAATTTAGACCGAATTTAGACCGAATTTAGACCGAATTTAGACTGAATTTAGACTGAATTTAGACCGAATTTAGACCGAATTTAGACTGAATTTAGACCGAATTTAGACCGAATTTAGACTGAATTTAGACCGAATTTAGACTGAATTTAGACTGAATTTAGACCGAATTTAGACTGAATTTAGACCGAATTTAGACCGAATTTAGACCGAATTTAGACCGAATTTAGACCGAATTTAGACCGAATTTAGACCGAATTTAGACCGAATTTAGACTGAATTTAGACTGAATTTAGACTGAATTTAGACCGAATTTAGACTGAATTTAGACCGAATTTAGACCGAATTTAGACTGAATTTAAATTCAGTCTAAAATTCGGTCTAAATTCGGTCTAAATTCGGTCTAAATTCAGTCTAAATTCAGTCTAAATTCGGTCTAAATTCGGTCTAAATTCAGTCCAAATTCGGTCTAAATTCAGTCTAGATTAAAATATATATTTTTATACATTTTAGAAATCCCTTTGTAAAAGCTGTACCCGTTGATATTTTTTATTGAAACTATGGATTCCTACATCATTTGACCCGAGGAGAGAAAAAGTCAAATGAATAAATATTGCTATTTAACAGTGTATCTATGTTTATTTACCCTTTTCTACATAAATTAACCCTTATTTTTAATCAATTAAATTTGTACACAGGGTAGTTTTTAATTTTTGTAATTTCTCGTGAACGGTAAGTAATTATATAATTCTGAGGCCATATTTGGAATCAGCGGACCTTAATTAACCGATTTTAATACCAAGAACCCTTGAAATTTGACGGCCCTGGAAGAATTAGTTAATAAAGTATGTCTCGTATATTTAGACGACATAATTATTTTTGGAAAAACTCTAGATGAACATTTAAATAATATAAAACTAGTATTTGAAAAATTACGCAAAGCCAATTTAAAAATTCAAAAAGACAAATCCGAATTTTTGCAATCAGAAACTAAATATTTAGGCTATATAATAAATCAAAATGGATTAAAAACCGATGACAAAAAAATTGAATGTATAAAGAAATTAAACATCCCAAAAACGAAAAAGGAAATAAAACAATATTTAGGCACTTTAGGCTGGCATAGAAGATTCATTCCAAATTATGCGAAATTGACTAAACCATTCACAAAATGCTTAAAGAAAAATGCAAAGATCGACATTTATGACCACGATTATCGTGACGCTTTCGAGAACAGTAAGAAGATCTTATCCGAGTCATCAGTATTACAGACTCCAGACTTTAAGAAAGAATTCATACTGACAACTGATGCCTCCGACTATGCAATTGGAGCCGTGCTGACACAAATGTGTGAGAACCAAGAAAGACCTATCTGCTACGCTTCAAAAACTCTCAACTCAGCAGAACAAAATTATTCAACTATAGAAAAAGAATTAAAAGCAATTGTTTGGGCAATAAATAATTTTAAACCTTACCTATACGGAAGAAAATTTAAAATAAAAACGGATCACAAACCATTGGTATGGCTTTTTAATATGAAAAATCCAAATTCAAAATTAATGCGATGGAAAATCGAATTAGGCGAATACAACTTTGAAATAGAATACTTAAACGGAAAACAAAACGTAATCGCGGACTTATTATCAAGACAACGGCCGGAATCAAAAATCACAGAATTTGTTGGAAATGTGTTAGATAAAAACATCATAGCACACGGTGTATCTCGCGATTTCGAAATGTCGAAAGGGATAGCGGCAGATATATCAAATAAATTCGATAGTAAAAATTATTGCAAAAATTACGATTCTCTGAATAAATACTTAGTCATACAAAAATTAGGCGATAAAACAATAATTCATTTAATAACGAAACAAAAATATAACGACAGGCCTTCTATCAAAGACTTAGACAAACCATTAAAAGAACTGAGAGATTATATGATAATGAATGAATTACAAGAAATAAATATCCCCAAAATTGGTTGCGGATTAGATAAATTATCATGGACAGACGTAAAACAGAAATTATACAAAATTTTTGAAGATACCAACATTCAAATTAATGTCTTTAGTTTACCAGAAAATTATCATTTAACAAATGCTAGCGAAAGACCAAACAGCGAACAAGATGATCTAAATACAATACATTCCGATAATGAAAATATCATAGCGGGAATTAAATATATAAATAATCGTCTAAATATAGGAGATAATCAAATTATATTCGACTCGCATAATCAAGAAACGAATATTAGAATTATAAAGCTATTTAATCACAAAAAACAGAGAATGTACGTAACAATAAATGAAAACAACTTTGAACAGGAAACATTAGAATTTTTAAAAGATTACATTATTCCAAAAATTAGATACCTAGCCATATTTAATAAAGCCCTTGATAAGAAACTAACAAAAATTATATCTGAAAATTTTACTCCAGATTCAATAAATATAATAGGAGTAGATCAATTAGTCTCGGATATCGAAAATGAAGAGGAACAATTAGATATTATTCACGAATATCATAACGGTTTCACAAACCACAGAGGAATTTGACGTTAGATATATTTTTAAGTCTTCCCAATCTTTAAAATTATTTTCGCTGAGAAGTTCAGCTGCTGCATGAGTTAGTTTTGTTTTACAATACCAAATAGATATGTGCTTTGAAGCTGTGATAGGGCTAGGGTATTTGTAGTAGCGTATACTTCGTCTACTGCTTTTATAAAATTGTTTAGAATTTTGATGTTTCCATCATATTGTGGAATTAAATCTGAGAATGTTCTAAGTTCATTTAAGCTAATATTTGCCATAATAACTTCGGGTAGTCTACTCGGTTTTAATGTTATTTGAATAGGAGTCAAATTTTCGATATTTTCGGAATCAGAATTTTGTTCTATTGTTTTTTCTGATTCGGCGTCAGAGTTATCTGACATTAATTGTTAATTGTTATGAAAGTAAGTTTGTGTGTGTGGGACTGTGCCGGTCCCTCGACAACTTTTTTACTAGTATTTACTAGAGTTGTCCCTTCTGTGTAATAAATTTAATTTTAAATTTTAACTTACACTATTATTAGTCATTCCACACTCAGGAAGAAAGCCAACAGGTCAGCAGCGGGAGTTGTGCTTAGGGTGGCCATGTCCGGCCAGAATTCCCCTAGCATGGATCCTCTTTTTGAAGACAAAGCAGGGCATTCACATAAGATGTGCTCCACAGTTTCATCTTCTTCTTCGCAGCCTCTACATAAAGGACTGTTGACGATTTTCATGCGGTGCATGTGTTTGTTTAAACGACTGTGTCCCGTCAAAATGCCGACAAGAAGTTGAAGGTTATTCCGAGAGAGTCGAGTGAGATAGTTTGCCAGTTTAATAGTTGGCCTCGCAATTAGTCTCTTTGCATGTCTGCATTGAGGTGTGGTAGTCCAGTGGACTGAAAATTTTTCAAAGCTTAAGTTTTTGACAAAGTCATGAAGAGTTGAAGTTGCCAACGGAAGTATTGGTTCCGGGCCACAAGGTAGGGAAGACGAGCCTTGCCTAGCAAGTTCATCAGCCTTAGCGTTACCTTCATTACCGCTATGCCCTTTAACCCAAGTGAGTTCTACGGCATTGTTCTTGGATATGACGGACAGTGCATGTTGACATAGCTCTACAAGCTTTGACGTGACTTTGCAGCCATTGAGAGCTTGAAGAGTTGCCTTGCTGTCTGTTGTTATCCTAATTGACTTGCTTTGAACCTGAAGTTCATTCACAAGTATTGCGCTCTGCATAATCCCCATAATCTCAGCCTGGAAGACAGTGGTGTGGACGCCAAGGGGTATGTTAACGTTAAGGTTCAGTTCTTCGGAGAAGATTCCCGAGCCTGAGCCTGTTGACGTTTTGGAGCCATCTGTAAAGATGAAGATGTCAGGTCTGGAGGCTCCCTGACCATCTAGTATAACACGATAGGGTTTATCGAAGTTAAATTTGGGAGGTATGCAGTCCGCATTCATCTGCAAAGGAGGAGCAGAACGAAATGCTTCTTGCAGTATAGAGCTGTGTTTGCAGCTTACTCCTGATTTTAGTAGGAAACCTGAATGTGAGAGGCGTAGAGCAGTCTTTAGTGCTACCTCCTCTATATAAAGATTAAGAGGAGTGAGACACAGAAGGACTTCCATAGCCGCTGTCGGTGTAGTGCGCATTGCACTAGTAATTGCTAAACATGCCAGTCTCTGTACATGTTCTAATTTCGAAGATGCTGTTGATTGCCTGACTTTAGGCCACCAGACCAGAGCACCATACGTAATCATTGGCCTAATGATCGCTGTGTAGAGCCAAAGTGAGAGCTTGGGAGTTAGCCCCCAAGTTCGACCCATAACACGACGGCATTGCCAGAACGCAATGCAGGCTTTTTCAACTTTTTGGTTTAGATGTTGACCCCAGGTCAATTTACAGTCAAGTGTAACTCCCAGATACTTAACTGTATCTGAAAAGCCTAGAGTTTGATTGAAGAGTTTCGGCATGTTGAGTCTGCCGATTTTACGTTTTCTGGTAAAAAGGACCATCTCAGTTTTGGTTGGGTTAACTGAAAGAGAGTGTTCCTCGCACCAAGATTCAAGAAGTTTGAGAGCATTGTTGGCCACTTCGCAAAGTGTGTTCTCAAATTTGCCATTTAGCAGAATTGTAATATCATCTGCATAACCAACGGTGTAGAAACCATTGCTATTGAGTAGCTGTAAAAGGCTGTCAACTACAATGACCCAAAGGAGAGGTGAAAGGACTCCTCCTTGAGGACAACCTTTGGTAACGTAACCCCTTATGGTTGAGTTTTCTGACGAAAACTTAACGGCTCTATGTTCAAGCATGAACTGAATCCACATAATTAGTGGTTGTTCAACGCCATGTTCACTTAGAGCGTTGACTATGGAGTTAAAAGTCGCTTTGTCAAAAGCTCCTTCTATATCAATGAAAGCACCCAGGGTGGAATTTTTACATTCCATCGATCTCTCGATCCTACTAACTACAGCGTGAAGTGCAGTCTCGGTTGATCTACCCTGGATGTAGGCATGTTGATTAGGGTGAAGAGGATGGCGAGAAAGCGCAGTCTCTCTAATGTATCTGTCGCACAGTCTTTCCAGAGTTTTAAGAAGAACTGAGGTAAGACTTATTGGGCGATAAGATTTAGGTGATGAGTAGTCTGACCGTCCTGGTTTAGGAATGTACACTACTTTCACTTCCCTCCATTGTAGAGGTACATATGTGAGGGTTAAACACGCCTTAAAAATCCAAACCAGATGAGGTAGCAGTTGCTCACATCCCCACTGAAGAAGGGAAGGTACTATGCCATCCATACCTGGTGATTTATATGGCTTTAAAGAGTTTATTGCCCAGGTTGTACGTGTCTCATCAACAATTTTGGAGGATAGCGTGAACGCTTCCTCCGAGGAGGTGTGTTCGCGTGCTGCCCAATTGTTGGTTTGAGAAATTACACAGCCTGGAAAATGAGTTTTTAACAAGATTTCATTATTTTCTGTTAAAGAAGAAGCATAAGAGCCGTCCTCGTGTTTGAGGCAGCCAAGCTGTAAGTTTGGATCTTTTGAGAAAACCTTTTTCAAGCGAGCAACAGGAGCAGTAGTCTCAATGCTGCTTGTAAAGTTTTGCCACGCAGATCGTTGTTTTTGACGAATGGTTTTCTTATAAACAGATTTGTGTTCTTGAAAAGAACGCCAGTCTGCTTCGTCTTTAGAGTTTTTTGCTTTGTTGAACAATTTCCTGAGATTTGTTCTCATTTTGTCTAGCTCCTTGCACCACCATGGTGCGTTTTTAGGGTTGACTACACTTAAAGGACAAGCCTTTTCATATGAGTTAATGATGACGCTTTGAAGATTGTTGACGCAATTTTCAAGTGTTACAACATTTACTTCATCAGGTATCTGACATTTTTCAAGTCCTGAAGATAGAAGGTCTTGAAATAAGTTTCTGTCAGTTCTCTTAGGATTACGAAAGGTCCTTTTCTCAATGTTTTTAGCATTCAGAGTAAAACATATCCATTTGTGATCAGACATAGACAGCTCAGGTGATACACACCATCCCGAGATGTCTTCGGATATTTTTGATGTAGCAAGGGTGTTGTCGATCCTAATTTGAGCACGAGAAGTGACAAAGGTAGGTTCGTCGCCCTTATTAAGAATTTCCAGGTTAGTACTGGTGATATATTCACATAGCGATCTGCCTCTAGGGTTAACGTCTTTGCTGCCCCAGATAGGGTGGTGTGAGTTAGAGTCACATCCAACAATAAGATGCTTGCGATTGCTTTCACAGAACTCTACCAGCTTAGCCAGTTCTGGACTGGGAGGAAGCTGTGCGGAGTCTGTGGGTAAGTAGCAAGAAGCTACGACAATGTCTTCGCTTTGATCAGTGACTCCACTAAGAAGAACTGTAGTGAGGTCGCGTGAGCAAAACTGTTGTAAGACTACAGTTTGGATGTGTTTAGGTACCACTATACACGTCCTTGTATTCTCAATACCAAAACCATTGATGATAGAATTGGTGCTGTCGCCTAATCCACACACCTTGGATTTAACAACCCAAGGTTCCTGGATCAGGGCTATACTGTTCTGCTTATTGACTAGGTGGCGTCTCAGACAGGAGCTTGCCGCCCGACAATGTTGCAGATTTACTTGGACAAAGCAAATAGGATTCTTGTAGTTATTATTTATTTCTTTTAGAAATAATTTTCTTGCTTTGTGATTAATTGGTTTATCAGAGCGAAGAATTGATATTCACCACACAATTACTTTGTGTTTCTCTGATATCCTACTAAGACTGCGCCAATTATGTTTTAAAGTCTTTTGGACTTTAAAAAAATACAATTTATATATTTTTAACAAGAACTTTATTTAAGTTAATACAAGTCAGATATTACTTGAGAATCCCTCCTCAGTCCTTCTACATCCATTTTTATAATATTTCTTATCTTCTAATTCTTATTCTAGTGGAAGGGGTAATCATGCGCAAATCGCGAAGTACACCACTAAGTGCATAACATAATTTACATACATATATATTAAACAAAATAAAATTCATAAAAATGCATAATTTTGTAATGAAGAAAAGGGGTTGAAATATAAAAAACCTTAAAACTCAACCAAACTTGCTGAAATATATTTCCAGTTTGTGTAGAAAGGTTTATGTCACCACAAAAACTGATATGCTAATGAAACAACACATATCAAGATTATAAGAATTATATTGTGATTTATTATAGAGGTTGAAGTATTATAAATATTAAAGTTAAAATAAAAGTAAAATTCATGAAAAAAGCATTATTTAGTAATTAAATTATGGGGTTGAAATATAATAGACCTAAAATTTTAACTAAACTTGCTGAAATAAATTTCCTGTTTATATCACCACAAAAAATTGGTACCTAAGTTTATGTAAAAACGCTATAATTAAATTATAAAAATTATTTTGTTAATTATTATAGGACTTGAACTATAATAAACTTTAAAGTTATAATAAATTGCTAAAACCAGTTTCTTTTCAGTGTAATAGTGTTTGTGTCACCACGAATATTGGTATATAGAGTTTTAAAAAAATCATTATTTTTTAATAACTATTATTTATGTATAGGGATTCAAATATTATAAACCT
Organism: Agonum fuliginosum; assembly: GCA_947534325.1. Taxonomy (NCBI): domain Eukaryota; kingdom Metazoa; phylum Arthropoda; class Insecta; order Coleoptera; family Carabidae; genus Agonum; species Agonum fuliginosum. The sequence goes on along the minus strand of OX384029.1, from coordinate 35,180,358 downwards.
TGAAATTGAACTAAACTTTCTGAAATAAATTTCCTGTTTGTGTAGGTTGGTTTGTGTCACCACAAAAATTGGTAAGTTTATGTAAAAACGCTATAATTAAGTTATAAAAATTATTTTGTTAATTATTAGAGAGGTTGAAATATTATAAATATGAAAGATAAAATAAATTTGCTGAAATAAATTTCTTTTCAGTATGAATGTGTTTGTGTCACTACGAAAATTGGTAAATATGTAAACAAAAGTAAAATTGATTAAAAAAAACATTATTTAGTAATTAAATTATGGGGTAGAAATAAAATAGACCCCAAATTTTAACTAAACTTGCTGAAATAAATTTCCTGTTTGTGTAGGTTGGTTTGTGTCACCACAAAAATTGGTAAGTTTATGTAAAAACGCTATAATTAAGTTATAAAAATTATTTTGTAAATTATTAGAGAGGTTGAAATATTATAAATATGAAAGTTAAAATAAATTTGCTGAAATAAATTTCTTTTCAGTATGAATGTGTTTGTGTCACTACGAAAATTGGTAAATATGTAAACAAAAGTAAAATTGATTAAAAAAAACATTATTTAGTAATTAAATTATGGGGTAGAAATAAAATAGACCCCAAATTTTAACTAAACTTGCTGAAATAAATTTCCTGTTTGTGTAGGTTGGTTTGTGTCACCACAAAAATTGGTAAGTTTATGTAAAAACGCTATAATTAAGTTATAAAAATTATTTTGTTAATTATTAGAGAGGTTGAAATATTATAAATATGAAAGTTAAAATAAATTTGCTGAAATAAATTTCTTTTCAGTATAAATGTGTTTGTGTCACTACGAAAATTGGTAAATATGTAAACAAAAGTAAAATTGATTAAAAAAAACATTATTTAGTAATTAAATTATGGGGTAGAAATAAAATAGACCCCAAATTTTAACTAAACTTGCTGAAATAAATTTCCTGTTTATGTAGGTTGGTTTGTGTCACCACAAAAATTGGTAAGTTTATGTAAAAACGCTATAATTAAGTTATAAAAATTATTTTGTAAATTATTAGAGAGGTTGAAATATTATAAATATGAAAGTTAAAATAAATTTGCTGAAATAAATTTCTTTTCAGTATGAATGTGTTTGTGTCACTACGAAAATTGGTAAATATGTAAACAAAAGTAAAATTGATTAAAAAAAACATTATTTAGTAATTAAATTATGGGGTAGAAATAAAATAGACCCCAAATTTTAACTAAACTTGCTGAAATAAATTTCCTGTTTGTGTAGGTTGGTTTGTGTCACCACAAAAATTGGTAAGTTTATGTAAAAACGCTATAATTAAGTTATAAAAATTATTTTGTTAATTATTAGAGAGGTTGAAATATTATAAATATGAAAGTTAAAATAAATTTGCTGAAATAAATTTCTTTTCAGTATAAATGTGTTTGTGTCACTACGAAAATTGGTAAATATGTAAACAAAAGTAAAATTGATTAAAAAAAACATTATTTAGTAATTAAATTATGGGGTAGAAATAAAATAGACCCCAAATTTTAACTAAACTTGCTGAAATAAATTTCCTGTTTATGTAGGTTGGTTTGTGCCACCACAAAAATTGGTAAGTTTATGTAAAAACGCTATAATTAAGTTATAAAAATTATTTTGTAAATTATTAGAGAGGTTGAAATATTATAAATATGAAAGTTAAAATAAATTTGCTGAAATAAATTTCTTTTCAGTATGAATGTGTTTGTGTCACTACGAAAATTGGTAAATATGTAAACAAAAGTAAAATTGATTAAAAAAAACATTATTTAGTAATTAAATTATGGGGTAGAAATAAAATAGACCCCAAATTTTAACTAAACTTGCTGAAATAAATTTCCTGTTTGTGTAGGTTGGTTTGTGTCACCACAAAAATTGGTAAGTTTATGTAAAAACGCTATAATTAAGTTATAAAAATTATTTTGTTAATTATTAGAGAGGTTGAAATATTATAAATATGAAAGATAAAATAAATTTGCTGAAATAAATTTCTTTTCAGTATGAATGTGTTTGTGTCACTACGAAAATTGGTAAATATGTAAACAAAAGTAAAATTGATTAAAAAAAACATTATTTAGTAATTAAATTATGGGGTAGAAATAAAATAGACCCCAAATTTTAACTAAACTTGCTGAAATAAATTTCCTGTTTGTGTAGGTTGGTTTGTGTCACCACAAAAATTGGTAAGTTTATGTAAAAACGCTATAATTAAGTTATAAAAATTATTTTGTTAATTATTAGAGAGGTTGAAATATTATAAATATGAA